>WUAP02196662.1:0-21493 GCA_015163945.2 Stichodactyla helianthus | reverse complement strand
GGTGATCTTTTGTGCAATTAAAGAGACGGCTCCGTGTAAACTGGTGTAAACGGTATGTACCGGTCGACTTTTTGAACTGTCAAAAATTCGTCCGGTACCGTGTAATACCGTGTAATACCGTGTAGGCCGGGATTACACGGTACCTGACGAATTTTTGACCGTTCAGAAAGTTGTACTTTTAGGCCTTCCGTTTACACGGGACCACGCTATCCGGATAAAAAATTGTACGGTGGTCTTTTGTGCAATAAAAGAGACGGCTCCGTGTAAACTTGTTGTAAACGGTATGTACTGGTCGACTTTTTGAACGGTCAAAAATTCGTCCGATACCGTGTAATCCCGGCCTTAGTTTGCAAATCATTACATTTTCATCCCCTCCCTCCCCACCCAAGGTTCATAATGTTTTTACCATAACTAACTACTATTAGGCTTCGAGGAATTATAAACGAGCCTACAAATACATACTTCTCTGTAAATTCTGGGTACCCTGTGTCTACAACGACTGAGGAAGACTAGAAGGATAGATTTCTCGTTACCAGTCTTACTAATCAAGGTCCATAGGCAACCCAAACATTGGTAGCACTCAAACAAAACATCTCAAGATGTATATTTTCTTCTATTTCAAGGACAGTTAAAATTTAGTTGAAACTTTTAACTGTACGTGTATAGTAATTGATAATTCAATTGTTGAATTTTAAGTTTCTTAATTAATTAATTAATTTTGGATGAACTACATTGTATGTAGATATCAGGTCGATTCATTTGACTTTTGTGATTTACATCCGGGAACTTGCTTTAAAGGTAACCGTCGAGACAAGAGCTAAATAGGGCTCTATGAATAATATGTAATGGTTTCTGTAGAAAACGGGAATAAAATAACAAACTCCACTTAACATGACTGCCATTATTTAATTAAAATATTCATAAACTGGGGGGGATTACGATTTTGACCGACCAGGAACAACTGCGCATACGCTAATGGAAGTGACGTTTCCTGGCTTTCCATTTTCGTTGTACAAAACAAACGCGAAAATTCCTTTTTTCGCGTTTTTTAATGCAAACCTAAGTTTCTTTTTTTTAACTAGAGATTTCCGATTAACAGGCTTGGCAATACAGTACCATTGGTTAATTTCCATTATAGTGTTGTAGTATACCTAGAGTAAACCTTGATCATAGCATAGAGTATGGAAAACAACCAGTTTCGTCATTCTCAAATAAAAAAGTAAATTTTCTACTGCTGGGATACTTGGTACTATATGTACCAAGTCAGCGTTTGCGCCATTAAATCGGAAAACTTTACTTAACTGTTGTAAATAACTTATTAGTAAAAACCGAGTATGTTTAATAACACTGAGAAACTATTTGAGATTATCAATGCTTTCTCCTTTCTCTCTCATTCTCTTACTATGGTTGGGTATCCTGTGGTAAAAGGATGAAGAGAGAAGAATGGGAATTGCCAGATAAAACAGTGCGTCCCTGGGGAACTGGGACGAATACAAAACTTGGATTAAAGAATTTTTAACGATTAATAATCGAAACCTTAATATCTTCTAAAATTTTGAAAACGAATACATAATAAATGTATTTGAAGAATATTATTCAGAAAATTATATATTACCTATTAGAAAATATCTCTTTATTCTAGTAGGTTACCGTAGTCACGTGATTAAATCTCTAATGCGCCAAACGTTTGAATAAATTAAGCTATGCGCGTGCGCATTACTCTGATAAAATTTAATAATAAACGCATCCAATACTTTCCAGTCAACTTAGTAGAATTTAAAAGTTGATCGACGGCGCAGGTTCATCCAAAAGTATTTTTGATCGATAGATCCAATAATGATTCAGTTCCAGTCAAGGTAAGGAGAATTTCTTTTAAGAAGAGCTTGAATTGAATAGAGAAGGTGGAAAAAGACCTTGTTTAACATAGTCCTGTACAATCTGAAAATGAAAATTAAAGGTGTTCGAAAAAGAAAATTCTAAGGAAAAAAATATTAATTATAATGAAAACTTTCCGTAGTGCTTCACGATCGTTTACCACCGCACAGAAATTACTATTCCTCACTGCACATGAAAACTATTGTGTTCATGTAAAATGCCCCTCAAGTTTGTTGCAAATGAACCAAAAGGAAATGCATTCTGGTCGAAAGAAAGCATAAACTTTTGTTTCTTATAGCAAGGATTTCTCTTAAGTGGGCTCCCTGTGGTTTCTAAATACCTCTTTTAAAGCGCCTTCTGTTGGTTCTGGGAATTTGTAAACGAACCCAGTTTTTTCTATCTTGGATCCGTCAATAAAAAGATGTTTGTCGTACAGCAGCTCCTGGGTTTAAAAATAACACAAAATATAGTAATCACTAATGCTATGCTTCTCAGAGTGAGTTTGGAGTGACAGAAGTATTGTCCTAAAGCTTTAAAATCTAGCTCCCAATGGTTCAGTCATGTGGCCTAGTGGTAGAATGTCCGCCTCATGACTGGGAGGTCGCGGATTCGCGGAGTCCCGGCCGCGTCATACCAAAGACGTTAAAAATGGAACATACTGCCTGCCAGCTTGGTACTCAATATAAATGGTATGGAGTATGGAAGTTAAACACGCGGAGCCACCAGCAGACCGGCCCCCTGCTGTGGCTTTCACTACCTATGTAGCCGTGTGGCCTAGGGCTATGGAAACGGAGATAGGCGCCGCCCTATACGTCACTTAGATGTGGGAAGGAATTTAACTTTAACTTTAACATCTAGCTCCCAATGGTTCAAAAGGTAACTGCCACGATACACGATACACACGAGATACTGAAAAAATTCCAGGACTTTTCAAGGTCAAAAATCAAATTTTCCGAATTCAAGGAGTATATAAGGACTCAACCTATTTTCAAGGACTTTTCAAGGCCTGTGCGAACCATGATACGACCTTCCCTGCGACGTTACCGGCGACATTGCGCGCAACAGTTGCACGGGTGGACCAACGATGCGATTTCGCCTTTGCAAGCAACGTCGCATCGTGTGTCCGAGCCTTAAGCCTTATAAAATGCTGACATTATCTAATGTTCATGCCCTTATTTGGTCAAACCATCCCCCTCACAATTTCTCTTCTTTGGAAATAAAAAATGGCTGCTCCTCAAGTTACCCTTATTTGGTCAAAAAATTTAAAGTAGGTAGTTATAATTAAAAACACAATTTCCTAACGTTTTTTAAGTAATAACAACTTGCCTGGTCGAGATAAGGACTCAAGGGAGTAGCTTGTATACCATCTTTTGCACAAGCTTCAGACCAAGGTGTCATGTGCTTATCATTTGACTCCTCTACAGTACTCTCCATGTTTACCTGAATAAATCATTTAACGTTGAAATCATAGTTGTACAGTATGACCTGTCATATACCATGGTTTATGTCATCGCATGGTGTCAAAATGAAGTGTGGAATCACAAGAAGTTGATCTACAATTATTTTGAACCCAAAATTACAACACAAAAGTTGGAAACAATCACATCATCATAAAACGAATTTAGTGATACCAACCCGTGCAAGATTTGATAAAACGGTCCCAAAGTAATTATGTTCAATTCCAAATATCTGACAAACTAGAGACGTTATGCTTCCTTGAGCTGTGAAAAGAAAACATCCAAAGAATCGATTACTCTACGAATAACAATAGCGATTGTGATGATGATGATGATAGTGATGATGATGATGACGATGGTGATGGTGATGATGGTGGTTGTGATGTTGGTGATGGTGATGATGATGGTGATGGTGATGGTGATGATGATGATGACGATGGTGATGGTGATAATGGTGGTTGTGATGTTGGTGATGGTGATGGTGGTGATGCTGATGACAATGAGGAAGATGCATGATTTCCTCACTTACACGAATCAGCTTTATCGCACAGATTAAAAACCTCTCCATTTTCTCCATGAGTCGTGAGATGCCACAAGGCCTGACAAACGTCAAAAACGTGAACAGTATTCATCTTTAGATCCTTGGTCCAGAGTAGCTGCAAAAGTCAGAGAGAAGATGTTGTATGAATACTAAACTTGGCTTCTAGGACTTAGCAGTAGTCTAGATTTAGTTAGAGGTTTTAAATCTAGATTTTGCTCGTGGCTACCTTCATGCTTTCTCCCAGTTGTTTATAAACAGCACCAATAATCAGCCTCGGGGCTAGAAAAGAAATAAAGAAAAATGTGATTACTTTCCATCAAAGGACGTCAAGGAAATAGAGGTAATTACACAAAAAGGTGAAAATATTCAGCCATACTGCACAACTTTCTGTGTATTAAACTCGGTATAAAGCACTCACTGATTCCTTGTCTTGCACCAATGCCGTAGATTATGGCAGGACGGACAATGACGTACTTCAAACTGTAAGTAAGAGACAAGTTAATGATCACTGGCACGTCAACACTTTATACAGAACTTTACCGCATCTTGCTTGACTGCTATTCAGTTACATCACTGAAAGCTAGATACATAACTGGCTGCTGATTGGTTGAATGCAATTTTGATGTAGTTGGCTAAAATGTCATGAACTTACCCTTCTATTTTTGCCAATTCTTTTTCTACCATCAGCTTACATTGACCAACTCCTGTCCAGGGGCTAAGTTTACCATCTTCTTCTTTTTCTTTCTAAAAACAGATTTCTCGATTTAAGTTATCAATATGAGTCCTCTGAGTTACCAACCATTTGTGCTTTACCAACAGCTAATCAACAATTGTTCAGCATCATACCGACCACTACTGACTAAGTCAAATACTAATCATCCACTTTACTTTATAAATGTTGACCACTGTTCACCCCTGACCCATAAATTCAAGCCTTGTTTGGTACCTTATCACAGTTGTAGACCTGTGCTGTGGATAGTTCTATGTATCTTTTAATATTGCATCTTGCAGCTTCTTTGGCACAGTTAATACTCAGTTTGAACACACCATCCTCATAAACCTACAAAATGTTTTCAAATCAGAAAAACACAAGGCTTGGTTCAATTTTTGAGGTAAAATCTAACCTAACCAGATAGAAAACCTCAGTAGCATAGATTAATCAAGTTATGGTGGTGCATTATCACAAATCCTGTATTCTGATTGGTTACACTACTTAAGGTGATATACTACACTTCATGAGTTATTGCCTTATAGACCATTCAGTCTGCAGGTGTAGTAGTTAATTATTACCAATATACATGGCCAAACAGGAAACTGCCCTCTTGTAAACATGTGCTCACGGCTGCAAATGACTCAAGTGGGCTGATAATGACGTTATCAGCCCTACTACTGATTGGTTTCTGGTTCATCAGCCAAGAGATTTTAGCCAATCAGAGTTTGGCCTTGTTTATTGATAATAATGATAATAAAATGACTTTTGTCAGGAATATTGTTTATTTGCGTCCTTGTAGTGTCATTTGTGGCCTGAGCACACACCTAGCTGCACACCTAAACCAATCAGATTGCTAGTTTCCCAATACTCAGTTGCCACAGGGGGGGCTAGGGGGCTGAAGCCCCCCACTTTTTACTAGAATGACATACATGCTCTACTATCAAGCTGTAAGGGGATTTACTAAGCTAGCCCCCCCACTTTCAGAATTGCTCCGCCACTCCTGTGCCATCACAGTATAGATGCAGAATAACAGTGATGGTACCTCTTTTGTCTGTCCATACTTTGTTTCTCCAGCACAATTGAAACAGAAATCAAAACCATCATCATCCAAAAAGGCCTTTTCTACACTCCCTGCAAAACAAGCCAAATATACACATATCATTATACCAAAAGCATTTAAACACATAAACACATCATGTATTACACTGGACATAGGGTGGACAGGGGCAGGTACAGGGGATGGGTACAGGGGGTGTGCATAGCCTCCTTAGATGAGTGACTTACACGTACAGTCATTTATGGGTATAATATTATATTTACTTTTGGTACTTGAGTTCCGATCATAAATGGTGCAGCCCCTGAAAAAAATCCTGAAGGTACAGCCCTCCCCCCTCCAAAAAATTCTAGATCTCTGGCTTGAAAGCTGTGACCTCAACAAAGAAAGATAAATAAGGATAGCAAAAGGATAACCAGTAAGGGACCACTTAATTTTATGTGGATGGGAACTGGTGAGTTTTAAGGGGCCCACCCAAAAAAATCAAGTCCAAAGGGGGAGTCAGCTGAAAATTTAAGTCATATTAGTGGGCTCATGCCAAAATGATATTTGAAGAGGTGGGTCATGTAAATTCTCATAGACAGATTTTGGAAACTTCACTAGTCAGGGGCAGTGGAGCAATTCTGAAAGTGGGGGGCCTAGCTTAGTAAATCCTTACCGCTTGATAGTAAAGCATGTATGTCATTCTTGTAAAGAGTGGTGGGGCTAAAGCCCCCCCAGCCCTCCTGTCTGCGCCACCCCTGCCAGTCTCTGCATCCCCATAAAAAAATGTACAGTCCTTAAAGAGGCGGCTGTAATCTGGGTGGGCATGCTGTGTGAAGACAGGACTAGGACCAGTACAAGAGATTTATGAGTTGATATATCTTACCTGGATTCCTTAAGTTTGCACTTTTAAATTCAACACAGCTGTTTGCAAATGCTTCCTACAAATAGATATAACCATGGATGATCATAAATTGTAATGAAAACCTCTCTTTACTTGTGAAGAACAGGTAGATTGGTTAGAGGTATCAATAGTTTAATAGTTTAGGCCTATAAGAACACTGACCAGGAGAGGGTGCAGTGACAAAAAAATGCGCCCCCCCAGAACAGTGCTTCCTTATCAGTGTTTATAAATCCATTACTCAATTCACATGCCAAGCAGTTTTTAACTATTATGCACCTATCAATGTTAAGCCCAAGGAGATGGAATGACATTATCTGCAAAAATTAGTTATCAGAATTCCTTAGAAGCCAATTTCAAACAGCACCCCACCTGGGGAAGAGTCTCATTCAAACATCCCATCCTAGGGTGAAAAAACGTAATCCAAGGTCCCACCTTATCCTGAGTTGATAGAGAATTATTGGATACATTAAAAATACCTTTTGTTCATCATTCAACCAGGCAGTCTGTGGAGGAACTTTATCTACGGCTCTTATCTTGGTGAAAGAAAAAACAAACTCAAAAACGTTTTATGTTATACTGAAATAGCACTCTTCACTTGTCTTGAAGGCTTTGACCAACATTAATTGGGATCCCTGTGGAGGTCTAACATAAGGAAGCCCAAATACTTGCAATGTATTACTAAGACAAAGATTCCTCTTAAACACATTACTGAGAACAAAACACTTATTCCCTAGTTGCACTCTCCTCTTTACTTTTACATAGGAATCTCATTAACATTTTTGGTCATTATTAATCAATTCATTACCTTTGAACACAAATTATTATCCACCAAGTAGCTCACTAAGTTACGTCCAACAAATCCAAGACCTGGCAAAGCCAAAAAAGTAGAGTGTTACCCTCAAAAGTATTCAGTAATGTGTGATGTATTACGTGACCATTGCGTGACCATCCTTCCATTCTACCACGCCCCCACCCCCCTCCCCTTCCTGTGACATGTTGACGAGATGAAATCAATATTTCAAAATAGATCCGTAAAACAAAGAAAAACTTTATATCACGATAAAAATGTTCGAAAAAGAAATGAAATATTTTTTATTTTTACAAAAGCATGAATGGAGTTAAATTAAAAAATTTCCTCGGGGTCGAATATGGGATCACAACATCAGCCCTTGAAACACGACAATAATTAACGTCGACGTAAAATAATTTTTTAATGTGTACTGCATACTTCTCTTATATGAGGATACTATCTATACTAAGCGAATACGACCGCACACATATTTCAGTTTTGAAACAGAAAGAGAAAATCCCATAACCATTATATTAGTGAACGAGTGCTGAAGGCCGTTGAAACAGAGAAGAAAATCCTTATTAATCAATTCTCAGATATTATTGAATATTTCTGTTGAAAGACACATTTATCGATATCTTTGGTTTATAAACCTTACATATAGATCTAAATCTTACCTCCAAGGACGATTACCCGAGGTTTATCTGCCATATTTAATGAATAGTTGAAAGATATTGAAACCAACCGCAATAATTGAGAAAGAGCAGTCGAATGGGTTGCGTGAAGTTTACTGTGTTGGAATGCAGTCTCAATACATCGAGAAATGATCCTTTTTATAGGAAGTTAAGGTAGTGTACTAAAGGAGGGTCGGAAATAATTGTAGACCACGTAAAGGTCTCGTAACCTTTCTCTACAAGATTACACTTGGTTTCTTTATCGGACCCCGGTCACTGGATCTGGCACATGTGCCAGCTGTCTCTAATAACAATAGACCTTAACCCCACACCCCCTGGGAATTATTCGCACAACCGAAACGAGTGTGACTGTCACGCGATCTTTTCTTTTCTGGTCTTTGCTTTCTTGCTTTCTTTTTTTAGTCCATCTATTTTTCACTCACCCGCATACTTATTACTTTCTTGTTTCCTAAAACCTTTTTTTCTTTGACACCTCTAGTTTCTTCTTCTTCCTTCTTCTTCCTTCTTTTTTCTGCCTCTTTCTGTTCTTTCTTTCCTTTTTTCCCACTTTTTTCATAATGTTATCAATTTTTTCCTTCACACTTTCTTTTCTTCATCCGTTTTTGAACAATTTGTGCCTGTATTATATATTTTTAGTGTTTTTTTGACCGAATGTACTACAAAACATAAAGAATGAAAGATGGATCATTGACTGAAGAGAATTACAAGTGGCTACTAGAAAGAGAATGTAACCGATATAAAAGCTGCATCAAAAAGAGAAAATGCATTAAGAAAATGCGGAAACTATCACGATAACATGATAAAAGAAAAGAGATTGAATAAAAGAAAAATCCGAGATAAGAAACTGCAAGAAACCATGCGGATCTTAAAAGTTTCCAATCCGGTCCTTTTTTAGATCCATGAAGACTGCTATGTAGATAGCTAGTAGTTTGAAAGCAGAGAAAATACAACCCCGAAAACTTATATTAAGACACCAAAGGGACCATTCATTATTTATGCCGGGGGGGGGGGCATCAAAAAACAATGACGGGATCACAATAACAATATACATAAATATAATAAAAAGAAAGAATGGCTGTCTTTAGAGGGGAGGGGTCATGATGTCTAGGGATAGGGCTGGATGAATCTTGCCAGCCCCCTCCCACCTCTCCCAGGGATAAATAATGAACGGTCCCAAAGTACAAAAGAAAAAAAGAGAGCTAATAAAGAAAAATGAAAACGGATGAAAAATATATCAAAACGAAAAGAGCAAAGAAAAAGTTAGACAAACAAATTTAATTATAACAAAAACTATTTATTGAGTTTACTTATATTTTGCGATAGCTTCGAATGATAGAATTCTGTCACAACAGGGATAAAAATTTACTAAAAATGGCGGGAACTGCGTTGAATCCCGTATTCATTCATGGCACATACGGGAAACGGAAAGCCATCGAGATCAAAAAAGCAATGTAAAAAGAATTTATGATCGGATAAACCATAAATTCATTAAAATAACATCAACATAATGATCTCTGATATTACGATTTCACATATACTTCAGAAAGGTCTTTTTGGATATCTTTTACAATTTCTTTTAAAAAAATAACAATTGAGAAAATTAAAAAAAATTTAAAGAAGTTATTTTTTTTGATTAAGAATTAAATTCTTATTACATAGTAGTTCACGTGACAAGTCTTGCCACGGCGTCTGTAGATTCGAAGGCAGGAAGTGTCTTCTTCGAACGAGTCTTTGCCATGTGCTTCCGTTGCGAATTTCCGGCCTAAATTTCACCTCGATTTCTGCAAAATAACCCGTTCTACCGAAGCAAAAACCAGCCTCACACCTAGATATACACCTGAGGAATATTCTATGTGAATTTCAGCGAAAGGTAAGGAAAGTAAGTAGATGTTTTTGGCCTCGAAGTCAAAGCTACAAGTCGTCTTCCTATTCTTCCTTGTTGTTTTGAATGCACGAAGTCGGAGTGTTTTTACTGCACAATATTTGAATGCTCGTTTTCCCTGCACATTGTGTTACATTGTTTTTCGTTTAGCAGGTATAAATCGATGTTTTTACCATTCAAAGATCGCATCTAAGACACAGATTTCCATCAAAAATATCTGACTACCGGTTTACAAGAAAAGCTGACCCGCGAAACGAGTGAATAAATTACTAATCGCCGGATATAAAATTCGTGCAATGTTTTGAGTCTTTCCTCAGCAAAATGCCTCCCGATCTCCAAAAAAACTGCACAGAATCCTAAACAATTATCCATTCATACGTATCCTAGACTTTTATATGGATATCTTTACTGGACGTTTTTGTTTTTAAGCCAAATGTACCGCACATTTTTTTGTACTTTGGAGTGTTTTGTAATTAGATCGGCGAAGAGATCACCGTTGCGAAGGAAGCGTTTTCAATCCTAAAAATCTCATTTTACCGTCCTAATTTCTCACGAAAAAACAAAGAAAACTCTCCAATATTGGAATACCAATAGACTTTCCTTCAAGAAATCGTAATTATATCTTCAAATCGTTTTTTCTGGATTATTTTGGCTGTTTTTTCGCTGTTGATGTTGACTATGCAATATGGCCGCTTACTACTTCCGGACTAAAACCCTTTGTGTACACAAGGCATATTTTCACATTTTTCCAAACGAAAATCTGTTAAAACAAGCTCCTCTCATTAAAACTAGTTCATTTTTCTCAAAAAAAATTAATGTATTAAGTTCTTGAGTAATTTTTTTTCGATATATGTATCGATCGAATCACCTGTTTTTCTGTTTAAAATTTCATTAATTCTTAACTTTTAAATTTAAAACCTTATGATGTTTATAAATTTTCATGAGTTTAAATATATTAATGATTGTAATTAATCATGCATTTGATATATAAATAATGCTTCAAACTTTGTTTTTGTATATATATTTGTGTATTATTGGCCTAGGATTACATCAAACTTCTTGAATTTTAAATTGTGGTAAATCACACTTTATTCCACTGATCTTCTTATTCTCAGACCAGTATGATGTTATAGAATATTGAAGATTCCTGGGATTTGATTGTATTGGACTAAAAAGCTAATTATCTGCCAGTAGGGGACTAACAGATATGAAAAGACATGACATTGCCTTTAGCAAAACATCTAATATTTTCTTTTTAAAAAATGCTTACTCAAAAATTCAAAATTGACTTTAATACCGAAAGGAAATACTATCTTATGGGGCCTTTGAATTTGACAGATTTCAGGTATTTTGGTTGTAATAAGGGAAAATACCTGGATGAACAAAAATTTGACTTGAAATCCTCATACAAATAGCACGTTTTGGAATCCAGTTCATAAATGCCATGTATGCAGAAATGTTATCCATGAGTTTAAGTGTTTATGCACTCACTTAGAATAATTTTTTCCTTCAGTTGGTTTATCACATTACAGTGTTTATGATAAGAAAACACAAACATTTGGATAATTTTTTTTCTGAACTCTACATGTCAGTCATTTTTAATTTTCTAATTATTATTTGGATAAAAAAATGAGAATTTATTTGGTCTTTGAATTATGTTTGACCAGAAAGAAGTATTCTGAAACTGCTTTAAATCTTTAATTTATTCAACACATTTAGATACTTACCTATAGTCATAGCATACAGATAACATTGACATAAATGGAACAATAATACATATTATAACTAGCCTCAACCTCTAGTGCCTTTGAAAATATCATTTCCTGAGGACCCCTAACTGCTTGTTTATAACAAAGACACTGATAATTTCTTTCAAATCTGTCTTATGACTGGCTGACAAATGACCAACCACTTGCCTTTAGAAATAACATATAGCTACTACTACTCTTAAAGGATGCCAATGCATTCATGCATTATAACCACAAAAAGTCAGTCTGCATATATAAACTGAACAATGAAAAAAATATTAAAAATAAGTACTTCTAAATTGAGATAGGATTTTAAATTGATTATTTCCACTGAAGGAATGTTCAGTTATTTTTGGAGGGAACTGAATTCTCCAAAAAAATAGATATTTCCTGAGAAAGGAAGCTTTAAGCATAAAAACAAGCTTCAAAATATCCTTTTTTAGAGAAAAATTTGAATAATTCACATAACAGGAACTACTTAATTCCAAGACATGATGCATTTGTCATGTGATCAAATTTTGACCAATGAGAACAAAGGAAACCTTAATCACAAAACATGGTAAAACAGTTGCCTTGTCATGTGATCCTTTAGAACCAATGAGAGCCATAGAAAACACTAGTGGGTCATGTGATTAATTTTGACCAATGAGAGCAATTTGAATCTTAATGTAACATTTCATTTTTCATTTATTTCAAGGAAAACGTGTCAATAAATCATGAAGGAAAATGAAAAGTTATCTTTAGTTGATTTGGGTAAAAGGTTACTAGAAGCTTCTCGCAATGGACAAGCTGATATTGTCAAACAACTAATGACTAATGGAGCGCCGTTCACTACAGATTGGGTAAGTATGATAATAATTGATTGAATTTCTCCATGGAAATAATTTTGATATACTGTAGATTGTTTATTTATTCATTCATGTATTAATCCTTCAGTTCATATGTTTATCTATTCAAACTCCCATCCATTTAACCATTTGATTAATTCAGCCAGTTGTTCAGTCAGTCAGTTGTTAAGTAAGTCAGTCAGTTGAGTCAGTCAGTTGTTGAGTCAGTCAGTCGGTCGGTCAGTCGGTCAGTCAGTCAGTCGGTCAGTCAGTCAGTCAGTCAGTCAGTCAGTTGGTCAGCCAGACAGGCAAGCAGGCAGGTAGGCATTCCTTTGGTGAATGGTAACATTTCTATTTATTTCCATAGCTTGGTACTTCACCACTTCATTTGGCAGCACAACATGGTCACACTCAGACAGCAGATCAGCTACTAAGATCTGGTGTAAGCAGAGATGCTAGAACTAAGGTATGCTATCTATTTCAAAACTTTTTCCAGTTTTTGTCATGATTTTTGACCTTTTATTGTTGTTATTTGTCAATATTTAGGTGGATAGAACTCCACTTCACATGGCAGCACAAAATGGACATCTTGCCATTGTTGATCTACTGATCAGTTACGGAGCATGTGTCAACAATAAGGACATGGTAATAAATGATTGTTAGTCACCATTCAACAACTCATGAATAATTAATGAGAAAATCACAATAGACATCATTGACCATGGAGGAGGTTGTATATTAGATACAAAATTGTCTTCATTTAACTTGGTTTTTCTCAACCAAACTTGGTTCATTTATGCTTGGTTCATAACTTGGTTTAAGTAGTTTATAACATTCGCATCCATGTTGTATCAGATTTACAATCACTCACCTTCGGCCCGTGTTGTAAATTCTGATACAACACAGCTGCTCATGTTGTATACACTACTTAAGACAATACTTCCTCTTCTGCAGAATGGCTTAGTTTCTTCTGCTTAAGTGTAATGTTTTTTCCATTTCAAGCCTCTTAAATTAATTGTTAGTTTGAGGTACGTCTGTTAAATCTTCTCAAGCATTACTATTAAACAAAGAAAAAATACTCAAGGGAATGACACGTGACTCTTGGGAATAAGATCTTTGTTTGAGGTACATCCATATTAATGTATCTTCTCAAGCACTACCATTAAACAAAGAAATAATACCCAAGGGAATGACATGGCAATTTCATTGATGTGTCATGGTTTGTATTTCAGCTGAATATGACACCATTACATTGGGCATGTGAGTACAACCACTCAGAAGTCATCAAATCACTGCTGAAAGCTGGTGCACAAACTGACATTGTTAACAAGGTAGGGAGGTACAGTGTTACAATTATTTCTTGGACAATTTCTAAATGTAAGTCTTGAACTTAAATTAATCTTTTAAGATTGTGAATTTTTCAGTTTGGCAAAACACCAATGGACATTGCAGGGAAGAAATGTGGTGTAGAAAATGTTGCTCTTCTTAGTGCTGGACAGGTAATGTTCTATTTATTATAAATATGGTGCATAATTAGACAATGCACTTTCTAATTATAGTAACAATATCATTTTCCCAGGAAAATTCTGGTGGGAGCAAATCTCCTGACAGCAATAAAAGACCAGGTGAATATATTATATTTCTTTAGTTACTGATTTACAGTAGAGAAAGTTAAACAGTTCATAAGTGGACATATTGGTGATGAATGTATTCCATAAAAGTGCAAACCAGAATACTACATATTTTGAAAAAGGTTGTCAGCTGAGATCTGAAATCTGAAATCTGAGACCGAGAGGAATTGAGGGCATGAGCTGTGAATTCATTTTTTAATTCATTTTTATTTTAAAATCAAGTTTTATCTTTTAGTAGTTTGCAGGTAGTAAATAGCTACCACCTTTGAGCAATGACCTGTGCTGGCAAATTGTCTGGCTCGTATTTCAGATTTCAGGCTGCCGACCGACAACCTTTTTTGAAATAGAATGCTGTTGCCATAGTTCTGGAGGTTATTTTCATGCATTCACATCTCACAGATGACCAATATTAATGTCAACGACTTAAATCAAACATTGAAAAATTAACCAACCTTTTGTGGATTTCCAATATCAGTCATTAGTAACAGGTTAAGGTCTCCACCCTCCCCTCCCCCAAATAAAAAATCTTCATCCCTCCCCCCTCATATTCAAGGCTCTTTCTCTTAACAGCTGAGAGAGCAAACATCAATGTCAACAGTGTCAAAAAGAGACAGCGAACAAAGAAGTTCCCAATGACTGCTGGATCCTGGACAGGCAATGATGGACCTCCAAGTAAGTTATATCTATTGGGCAACCTGTGGTAGATAATACACAGGAACCCAATTAGGTTCAGTGCTAGGTCTGACTGTTCTGTTTCTAATGTAGCTAATGGTGGAAAGAATCGCAAGAGAAGTGTGGCAGCCCCAGTCCCTTTAGATGTTTCAGGTAACACACCAGTGACAGCCAATGGCAGAAGACTGTCAGCACCAGCACAGTTCCAGAATGCAGGTAACTTTTATGAACTTCTCTACAAGGCAGACATTTTATGTGAATTAAAATACTGCATGTTATGAAACTGCTGTTTAGGGAGATTATTTTTAAGAGTTAATGGTTTGAAAACTAGGAGTGAAATATGATTGTGAAATATGATCATGTGGGTGAGTGTAGTTTTGAGAAAGACTGTTGGTGGTGGTGACTGATGTTTCGACAACCTGAGTGGAAGCCATTTTCAGAGTCTAGAGTATCTTTAGAAGAGTATTTTTGCAATAAAATGTTTTAAGAATAACTAAATGTACATGTGCATAGCTTTGTTTCCATGGCAAAGGAAGTATGTAATTAGCACAAGACCTATACTGAAGGATGACTTTTTTTTTTTTTTTTTTTGCTTTTCTAGGTTCACCATCACTGAGAAGTCCAACAGAAAACTCTATAGCATCACTAGTGTCTGCTGCTGAACTTGTGAAATCCAAATCTGAAGCTCAAAGCTCTGAAGGTAATGGATGTAATAACAAACAAAGTAAAACTTTGTACATACTGTATTTTTATTAGTTATATATATATATATATATTATACATACTATTATAAGCTATTACACCTTAAAAACTCCTTTTGCAGCATTGAGCACTACAACACAAGACTCCAGTGTACTGGACACCCTAGCAACGCTGGCTACTGCTACCTTAAGTCACAACACTGGCCCAACCCCATCATCAACTGTACATGTGACAACAGTTTCTGGAAAAGCTGTCAACGTCACACCTCTAACTCTTCCAACGACATCATCAGCTTATGCCCTGAGTGGCTTGACAACTCCTCTGACTCCATCTAGCTTGTTTCCAATGCCATCCCCCCTTGCAGCACTGTCAGCACTGACATCACTGTCAACACCAAACCAAACTAGTCCACTACCAAATATTGCTGTGTCTCCACTTACACTTCAAATGCCAGTTGGTTTAACGTCACAGCCTCTCTTGATGTCTGGCACTCAGTTGGTATCCTCTGTTGCACAGCATGGTAGTGTTCCAGCAGCATCTGTCGTCAGCTCTGCAGAGAGTGCCACAACATCAGCCAGTGCATCAACTAGTGATGCTGGGAATTTACTGACAGCACATACAATATTGCCACAGCAATTCTTGGCTTATGCTGGCAGTGCAAGTCAAGGGCACTTCTTGACTCAGATTCCACAAGGTAAAGTGACCTTAACACACGTACCAGGATATTATGTATGATAGAGCCTAGCAAACTCCACTCACATCTGGCATCTGTGGGGTGTGAACTAGCAACCTGACCCATTGGACTCACAGGCAGTCACCCACAATTTATTATTATGATTGTACTGGTCATATATCCCAGCTCCCATTACAAGTAAGGAAGGTTCTGAATAGCAGGAAGCTGCAGTCATAGCAAGCTAAATTCATAAATACATTACAAAAGATTTTTCCAATCAACATAAACAGAATACATACCTGTAACTGTACTCTTAGACCTTTTGTTGGTGCAAGGAGGATCTGTCACTGTGTTAACACTATGATGCATTTCTTTTTTGAGGAGCTGCAAAAATTGAACAAGAGCATCCCAAAACACAGGTAACAGTGTATTTGTAATAGCAAGGAATTTCTAACCATGTACATATATAACATTGGTTTATGTATTTGCATTTATCATACTAGAGAGACCAGATATATATACATTTATATCTCATTCTATAGTTTTATTTCCGTTATTCTTTTAACAATGAAATAATTCTGCAGGACTGGCCTTGGAGTATACATGTAGAGGATAAAGTTACTAGAAAAAAAAATATATATATATATATATAGACAACAAAAAATTTATGTTGTGGTAATATAATTTTAATTAAATATATGAAAATATTAATTTTTGAACTTAATTTTTGTAGGATTCCACTGAACAGAAGACAGAAGAAAACTCCAGCCAGGAGATGATTGTTACTGTACAAGTCCCTCAACAACAAGTTCTTGGTGAACATGGCTTTACATTACAGCCGTTACATATTGTGCAAGGTGGTACCACACAAGAGCAAGGCCTAGTAGCAACACAGGTAAATAAACCCAGGTTTTATTCATAAAATAGTTGGGATCAAAGTTCATAGAATTTGAATTTAGAAAGTGATTTTTGTGGGGGGAAGACAGCTGAAGAACCCAGAGAAAAATCCTTGTAGTGCATCATCAACTCTGGGCTGATCTAAGTCAGGGCATGGCTAGCCCACAGATAGAATTCTTGGAATTTAGCCTGTTGGGTTTTGCAGAGGGAGGAAAACTGGAGAACCTGGAGAAAAACCCTTGAATCAAGGAAGAGACCCAATAACTCTACTCGCATGAAATGCCAGTTCCAGGAATCAAACCCAAGACCCCAGAGGTGAGAGGCGAGTGTGTTACTCCTACGTCACCCTTGATTCTGAAACAGGAGAGAACCAATAAACAACTCTACTCACATGATGGTGGATCTAAGTATTGAACCCTTGACCATAGTGCTACTGTAAGAGGCTGCACATGTCATCCATGCTTCGGTGACCCTTTACAGTGTTTATTAATTGATATTTCTTATGCCAGCAAACCACTGTAACCCAGCAAGAAAAGGCACAGGAACAAACATCAACAACCCCTGCATCTTCCTCTCAAGTCGTACACCTCCAGATACCATCAGGGATGGTATCACAGGCACCTGGTCAGCTTGTCCAGATACCTGGTATTGCTGAACCAATAACTCTTGCACAATTGCAGCAAATCCTGGTCAACCAGAATCTGCAGCAAGTTGTTATTAGTCCACAGAAAATACAACTTACTCCAGGTAAAATAAAGATAGTGATGATGGTAATGATACAGATTGTGGGGGTGATAATAATGGTGAGGGTTATGATGGTGGTGATGATGGTGTGAGTGATGGTGGTGATGATGATAGTGGTGGTGGTGGTGATGGTGGTGACAGTGTTGGTGATGGTGATGACGATGTGACAGTAAAGATGATGATCATTGTTGCTGGTGGGTGCTGGCAAAGGTGATTCATGTAATTTTATGCTGTGATGTTATTGTGATGTTGATATGAAATTTCTTGTTAGGATCTCCTCTTCAAGTTAGTACCCAGACCTCTCAGCCCACACAAACACAGGCTGCCCAAGCAATAATTCACCAGCAACATCCTCAACAACAGCAAATATCCCAACAGCTACTACAACAGTCAATACCTCAAGGAATGCTACAACCAAGTTTTGTCACACAACTTGGCCAAGTACCTGTCACACAAACTGTTGTACCTGTCACACAAGATCTCCAGGCACAACAGATTCAGGCAGCCATCCCTTCACAGGTACAACGGAAAACATGGCAACATCACTCATAAATGGCTTCCAAGTGCAAGCATTCTGATTGGCTGTAATGCATGTTCTTGGATTATGATTGGTTCAGAGGGAAGCCATTTGAGTGTAGTGTCATAGCAATGCACATTTTCCGACTGCTTTTATGAAATTTACTTTGGAAAATGATAATTTATTTTTTTGTAAAAAGGTATTGCTTCAAGTTCAGGAAGATTTTCGCAAACTCATTGAACAACAGAAACAAGAAGAAGAAAGGCAAAGAAAAGAGCTGGAAGAAAAAGTAATAGCTTTGGAACAGCACAGTAAGAAATATCGGACTGAACTAGAAATAGCACAGAAAGCAGCTGAAACCTACAGAGATCAGCTGCAAATGGAGGCAAAAGAAAAGGCAAGACTTCTCAAGTTGTATGAGTCACCAAAGAAAGGTGAAAAAACAACCTCAGCAGTAAATAACCAGAAGTAGTAGTAGTACCATCTTACTGTGAAAATAATTGCATTATGACCCATATTATCATGGCTTCGGTTGGGTTTTTGTGTTTTCTGATCCGTCAATCATCTTTAGGGGTGGGAGTTATGTGAATCCATGAAAATTATTGGTTGAGTTGGATAACCTCCATCCCACATGATGATTGACAGCTCAGAAAAGCACAAAACTCCAACCAAAATTTACGATAATATGGGTCGCAATGCAAAGATTTTCGCAGTAAAGCATTTCTCTGTGTGTTATGTATGTATACATCACATCTGTAGAGAGTAGATTTAAATTATACCCCCAAGGGCATGACAAATTTCTGCCAACCATGTTAGAAGTTACAGACTGTTGCAACACAGCATAGCCATGCTCTCTGCACGGTCCTGTACAATATGATTTTCACAATCATGTGTAATCTTTACTTAATCAAACCAGCCTGTTGCCACAAGATGTACTGATTTGGTTGGTTAGTGTGTAGCATGGCCTGCAGTGAATGGGTTTTGTGACAGTATTGACACTCCCCCTACTTCTTGCTATATGCCCATTTTGAGGGTTTTGTTGAAAACAAATAAATGTTTTATCCAGTTTTTCAAGAACATAGCCAAATTTAGTGAAAGTGATTTTATTTAACCCATCAAATAGTTAGTAGTCTAATAGAGGTTAGTAGACACTAATTGCATTGTTTTCACTGGTTTCTATTTGTCTGTTACACTCTAACTATTAATTTTTGTTTCATGGGTTTAGTAAAACCACTCAAACAATTCAGAAGATGTTAACTTTCTTGGAAGTTAATGGGTGTAAATGGTATTTTTTCCACAATTTGGGATGTCATGTTCAACCGAATTTATACCATATTTTGAATTCCAGTTATTTGTTAGTTAAACCGGTTATGCGTTAGTTTTGTATTTATTTTCACCAAACAAGTAAACCAGTTCACACTAGTTGCCATGGTAACAAAACCAGTTAACATCAGATCAGTTACCATGGTGATAAACCTGTTTACACCTTTAGTTTCCACGTTGACAAACCGGTTTGCAATTAGTAACCATGGTGACAAACCAGTTTTTGAGGCGTATATTCTGTACATATAGGAGACGGTACATCCCGTATCAATACATTTAAACTAAGATACTAAAATTTGACAAATATTCCACGTACGCAATGTACAATACTAAGTTATTACTAGCCCCTCCAGGTCTTCCTAGAATTTCCCTGGATGATTGGGTAATCTTTACGTATTCCAGGTCTTAAATTTCGTTCGCGCCAAATGCAAATTAGGTTCGACATGTCACGTGTTTCATTTGGTAAGCCTGTGGTATATAATTGCAGTTTTTAAGCTAGATGTTTTTATTTACAAGGCCTTCTTTTTATTATTTTTCTCTATCGTAGATTTCCAAAAATGTTTTTTGGACACTTGTCTAGTGGACGTAAATCTTTTTCAATAGATTTTAAGTTATCTTGCTCTCTAGCTAGCCTTTCTATATTATATGTGTGGTTATTTGAACGATGTTTATATCATCCTATATATCTATTAAACGTGATTTAGAATCAGTGTGAATTGCAGTGTAAAAAAAATGTATTTCAAACATTAAAAATGTGTCAATTTACGCAGTACAGATTCGTGTGATTGTTTTTACCTGGTCACGTGATGCCAGCCATATTCAATGACAGAATAAATAGAAATTTAGACGCCCTAAGAGCGTAAACTGCGCCACCTGTGGCATTGCGCTCCTGAGTGAATCAACTTTGCATCGACCATCGGACAAAGAAATACAAAACACGCTATACCAGGATCTTTACTGACCTCAATGTTGATATTTTGCTTCTTAACCAAAGGCATCTCATTTTTCAACCAAACTAACAACAAATCAAATACCAATATAAAACGAACATCACAAAATACGTGACTTTCCTTTCAAATTTCATCTTGCCATATCCAAAACTTTTTCAATGCTCCATTTTAAAACCTTAATTACAATAGAAATAAAACGTATATCAGATAGGATTGACATGAAACGTATATCAGATAGGATACACGTGAAACGTATGTCAGATGGGATAGACATGAAACGTATGTCAGATGGGATAGACATGAAACGTATGTCAGATAGGATACACATGAAACGTATGTCAAATGGGATAGACATGAAACGTATATCAGATGGGATAGTCATGAAACGTATATCAGATAGGATAGACATGAAACGTATGTCAGATAGGATAGACATGAAACGTATAAGAAAAATAAAACCTATACGATAGAAATGAAATGTAAGTCAGATAGGATAGACATAAAACGTATAAGAAAGATGAAACGTATGGGATAGACATGAAACGTATCTCAGATAGGATAGAGATGAATCGTATAAGATAGATGAAAGGTATGGGATAGAAATGAAACGTATGTCAGATGGGATAGATGTGAAATGTATGTCACATAGGATAGACATGAAACGTATATGAGATAGGATGGACTTGAAACGTATAAGAAAAATGAAACGTATGGGATAGACATGAAACGTATATAAGATAGGATAGACTTGAAACGTATAAGAAAAATGAAACGCATAGGATAGACATGAACCCTAAATCAGATGGGATAGACATGAAACGTATATCAGATGGGATAGACATGAAACGTATATCAGATGAGATAGACATGAAACGTATTTCAGATGGGAAACACATGAAACGTATGTCACATAGGAT
>WUAP02196551.1:0-21493 GCA_015163945.2 Stichodactyla helianthus | reverse complement strand
AACAGAAAAATACATGGACGCTTGGAGATATGGAATTTATCTTCTCGTGTTCAAATTTGATATCTCACGAGTGAGCTCGAAGATAAATTCCACATCTCCGCGCGCCCATGTATTATTCTCTATTTATACCTACACTCACAGGAACCCTTTCGGTAGCTTTTTTGTCATGCTAATTTTCACCATTGTCTTTGTATTCTCAAAGGAGTTTTAACATTTGAATATGAAAAGAGATTTGGAAGAGGATTGTGGTGGAAACGTCTATTCTCGGGGGAGAGAAGAAAACAAACAGGAAAAAAAATACTTATACAACATTCTAAAGGGAGGACTGTAAGGTGCCTTAGTATATATCATCATCAACTCCATCCATACGTAGCTGCTTTCCGGTAGCCTTTGAGTCCCTGTCTACACGTCGTATAACTGGCAACAGAGGAATTAAAAGAGAATGGAAAAAAAAGAAAGAAAGAAAGAAAATCGAAAACAATTAACCACTCAATTCCATTAAAAGTTACAAGCGGTTCAAACCCCACTGATCCTCGGTCGGTTAATCAAGCAGGAATAGCGTCTGTTTCTTGTTCTTAAAAATGCCTAACGTGTTTTTTTGTTTCTCTCTCTCCCTCATTCCTAACTGTGTTGGTGCTTATTCTAGACAGCATCATGAAGTAATAAGATTGAAAAAGATACAATTGATCGAAGCGTGACATAATTCCATTTCGGATCAAACCTTTCGTTCTTCTTTGTTACTCAAAATTGGCGTATAAAACTCCGTTTGTGTCAACGGCTTTATTATGAGCTATATCGGCTTAAGGGCTAAAATCATATCGGCCGTTGCTGGGTTCTCGATAGTCGTGAATGAATCATGCAGTGACCAAGCGAGCCAAAATTGATTTTTCAGCTGAAAAAGCAAACGCTATTGTTTACATAGACTTTCGACACCAGCGAGATTTGTCAGATATAGTAAAAAAGATTGATCAAAATTTCTGATCTTTAAACCTAATGCAGTTAGGTAATATGAGAGTCCATATGGGCTTGGACGCGAAAAACCGCAAAAACAGTCAAAGGAAATGGCCGAAGCTTGCTTTAAAAATAAGTATCAGTTGAGTGCGTATTTGATTCTAAGCAATAACCAGACAAACGATTAGATCTGACGCCAACAGAAACAACTATCAACATGTTCTACGAATATTTTTATCTAGAGAAAAGAAAATATTTTAGTTTTTTGTTTTATAAACGGCAGTGTTCAAAATATTTTGGCAAGTGATGATGTAATCCTACGTAAGCATGCATTCTCACGGTCCGGAAGCAAGACCACTCCAAGGGTTTTGAACCGTTTGTTGAAGGAGATAGTTGTGTTTACATCTTCTTGTAGAAATAACTCTCTGTCGACCTACTGGGTGCTTTTGTTTACATTCAAGTGGGTTTACTTGGTATAGAAGGAAACTATAGTTGACCAATGAGAGCAGTCAGCAAGAAGAAAGATGATATTGTGGTTTTTCAAAAAAAGCAAGTTCAAACGACAAAGACCTTGCTTATAAAGATACCCATGAAAATAATACAAAAAAATCTAATCATCTCTGTTTTAGGTCACAAAAGGATTAACAGCCTTTCTCTAAACATCATTAGCAAGGAAACGAGAGAATGATTTTGACGGAACTCTGAAGAATAACAAACAGTTCTGGAACGTCCATTTGAAGTGATGCGGAACTGAAATGACAAGTTGTCATTAGAAGTGTCATATTTCTTTCATGATCTGTTTCTGTATCCCCAGGGGCAGTCAGTGTGGCAGCCCTCGTGCATTCAAATCTTGTATTGCTGTTCTTCACTTCAAGGCTTCAGCTATAGCATGGAGCTCTGGTATGAGGATTAGGGCCACTTAGAAAGATGACTACAACAGCTAGAAGTTGTAGGAGTTTTTACCAACGAGACTGGGTCTTCGAGAAGATACTTACTTGTCTTCAACGAAGAAAAGATCAAGAAGATCTGAAAACTAAAGGCGCATTTATTGTTGGCGGGCCAGGCTCGGGGAAAACTACTATTTTGAAAGAGCTGATTTTTCCAAGCACCAAGGATGGCCCTCAATACGATTTATCTCAGAAAGTACTGGCTTACCACTTCTGTGAGGCTCACAACTACAACACTGTTTCTGTCTCTGAGTTTGTCCGAAGCTTAGCTGAACAACTATCGAAAGCAGAAGCTCTGAATTCCTATAGGGAAAAGTTCAGTGACCCACAGATTCAAGACGCTCTGAAGCTCGAACAGTGCACTAAAAATCCTGATGTTTCATTCAAAGAAGGAATCTTATTGCCTTTGAACTCTATCACACCACCAGAGGACGTCTTCGTGGTCGTTGTGGACTCTATAGACGAGTCATTCCTGCATTCTTTTGATTCCGGAGTATTTTCCGGCAGTCGAACTATCGCCGAGTTAGTGGCCACACATTATGATTTGCTACCGCAGTGGCTTTTTCTTGTAATTAGTGCGCGAAAGCAGTCTAAAACCGTGACTAAAATGTTCACGGGGTTTCGTAAACTGACACTTGATGACTTGCGTAAAGCTCATGTTGTGAGAGACATCCAAGGATATATCCTAAATCGTTTAGATGATGACAAAGAGCTCCGTAAGTACCTCACCCGCGAAACAGCCGAAATATTTAATCAGCTGCATATCAAGAGCAATGGATGTTTTCTTTATCTGGAGAAAGTTTTGGACGGGATTGAGGAACAGTTGTTTTCTCTTGATGATGTGCAAGATATTCCAGGTACGTTGAATGGGTTATACCTTTGGCTGTGCAACCGCTTGTATTCAGAGGAGCAATTCAATCAAATGCGACTCGTATTGAACGTTATTCTAGCTTCGCAAAAGCCTTTAAAGGCAGATGACCTGTATCAAGCTGTTTGGACCAGGAATTCTTCCATTTCTAATGAACAATTCCAAGATATTTTGGAATCAATGAATTACATGGTGGTTGATGTTGAGGATTCAAAATGTATATTCCACCATTCCTTTGCTGAGTGGTTAATTGATGTAAAACATTGTACTCCAAAGTACTTGTGTTCACCGTCTGATGGTCATGCTATGCTTGCCTTGCGCTGCACACTGCTGGCAAGCAATAAACAATCTGTTGATCTCCACCAGTTTGCTGTTCACTTGAGCCGTGCTTCATTTAAAGAAGAGCTAACACAAGAGCACTTTGCACTCTGGCTCCTATGGAGTGGTGCACCTCTTTCTGAGACTCTAGCTGCCACAGATCTTCCAAAGCAGGAGGCTTTGCAGATTCTATTAGATGCTGGTGCAGATGTGGGTAACATCGATCACTCAGGGGAGTTAGCTGTTAGCTATGGGAGAGAAACAGAAGAATCCATTAAAGCTTTCCTTGAAAAAGGATCCTCAGTTGATCGGGTTGACAGTGTTGGAAGAACACAACTTTGTAATGCTGCCTTCAATGGTAATGCAGAGGTTGTAAAGATCTTGTTACAACATGGTGCAAACATTAATTATTCTGACCCAGCAGGGGAGTCTCCGCTCATGCTTTCAGCAAAACAGGGTCATGCAGATGTTGTATATTTACTGGTTAACTGTGGAGCAAACGTTAATCAAAGTTCAAATGATGGCTGCACAGCACTAAGAGCCTCGGCATCAGGTGGTCATTCTGATGTTGTATCAATCTTATTAAAACATGGAGCTAATGTGGACCAAGCAGATAATGATAAGAGAACTGCATTAAGAGGAGCTGCATGGGGTGGTCATACTGATGTAGTACAGCAGTTAATCCAGCATGGTGCTGATCCTAATCTTACTGACAAAGATGGCAGGTGTGCACTAATTGCTGCTGCATATATGGGACACAAAGCTGTGGTTAGGTATCTTCTAGAACACAATGCAGATGTAAATCATGCAGACAAGGATGGCCGAACAGCATTATCAGTGGCAGTTTTATGTATCTCTGCAAGCCCTGAACATACAGAAGTGGTGCGACTGCTGATTGATCACAAAGCTGATGTTGACAGACCAGACTATGATGGTATGACAGCACTCTGCGTTGCATGCTTAGAAGGGCATTACAATGTTGTGAAATTATTACTCAATGGCAATGCAGACATTAGCCACTGGGATAGGAATGGAAGAACACCTCTCTTTGCAGCAGCAGCAAGTGGCCATGTTGGGATTGTAAACATACTTTTGGAGAAAAACAGCAAAGGTATGTATGCAGTATTAAAAATATTGGAGAGTGACATAGCACCCAGCAAGTGGCACAGCCAAAGGTTATTCTCATGCATTTCCATCCATCATAATCAATTTTATCAATCCTTGAAACAACATCTGGGCTGATCATCTCATACTTACATCACACATTTGGTTGACATCTTTCTTTTGTATGCATTAAGTAATATGTTGAATGCAAATGAAACAAATGGAAGAAATAAAAACTTTCTTCATTTTCCTGCATTTGCATTTTTTATTTTCTTTTGCCTTTCAAGTGAGAACCTCAAAATCTAAAATATTTTTCCAGACACTAACAGTATATCTTGAATAGATGAAGATCTTTTATAACTCTTGGTTAATTAACTTCATAAATTTTTATGTTTCAACCAGGTCAGCCAGTTTCATCAGGGGAATGGAGAGCTCCAAAGGATACAATGTTTCGAGCAGATAATGGAGGCTGGACTCCACTGATGGTGGCTTGTTTTCAAGGTAATATTTCAGTCCTTTGGTAACAATATTCTATCAAAGTGCCTATGACGCATCTGACAATATTCTCAGTATAGACTCTGTGAGGTGAGTCCATTCAGTGACTGAAATATTTAATATAATTTGAGTGATGTGTATTAAAAGTTATAAAGGTTTTCCATTCCATATGCTAATGGCTGTGAAAGTAGTCATGACTCTCTTGACGTTACAGTCATTAGCATATGGAGTGGAAAAACCTTAATAACTTCAAGATGCATCACTCAAACTATATAAATTTTCTTGGTCATTGAACAGCTCACCATATGTAGAATCTATACTGAGAATATTGTCAAATGTGTCATTGGCACTTAAACCCATTTTCAGAATATTTTCAAGACTGAAATAATCTAGTGCCCTTTACAAGGGTGATTTATTCAAAGGGTTCCCATTTTCTCCTCTCTTATTTTTCTTTTCATTTTTCTTATTGTCTAGCTATTATTTTTATCTTCCTAGGACACTCTTCAGTTGTTAAAGCCTTGTTAGAAGCTGGCATCCGCATGAATGACAGAGATAAAGACAGCAAGACATGTTTGATAATAGCAGCACAGGAGGGACATAGTAAAGTCATTTCAACCCTGCTGATGTTTGGAGCTGCAGTCAACCAATCAACCAAAGATGGACGCACAGCTCTTTATTATGCAGCAATGGAAGGCCACTTTGACTGTGTTGATGTGTTAATAAAAAGTGGAGCTGACATCAATGGGGTTGATAGTCTTGGCCGAACTGCTCTTTTTTCAGTAACAATTGAGGGGAATGAGGAGATGGTTGATCACCTGTTAAAACATGGTGCTACTGTAGACTGCATTGATAATGATGGCAGAACTCCATTACAAGGAGCAGCATGGCAAGGGAGTTATAACCTTGTTGCACTTCTGCTTAAATATGATGCTGATGTTAATCTATCAGACAGTTTTGGACGGACAGCTTTGATGTCAGCAGCATGGCAGGGACAGAATTCAGTCATCCAACTGATGATTGATAAAGGTGCTGAGGTAG
Source organism: Stichodactyla helianthus (assembly GCA_015163945.2). NCBI lineage: Eukaryota > Metazoa > Cnidaria > Anthozoa > Actiniaria > Stichodactylidae > Stichodactyla > Stichodactyla helianthus. Next base: position 15,772 of record WUAP02196551.1, on the reverse strand, counting down.
ATAAAGTATCATCAGAAGGTGCTACTGCCTTGAGTATTGCATGCCAAGAAGGACATGATGAAGTTGCTCAAATCTTGTTAGAAAATGGTGCAAACATGAACCACATGGACACTTTTGGAAGGACACCAATGCAAGTTGCTTCAGAAGCTGGTAAGTGCCTAAACATTATGTCCATTAAATAATCTGATTCTGATGCTCATGAATATCAGTGAAGCTTCAGATAGACAAAAGTTTGTTGGTGAAAAATTTTATTGGTTCTAGAGTGGTGCTAGAGCAGTCCCTTTAAAAAAAGGGGGAATCTCTGGTAATAATGAAAAATAAAAATCACCATCTACACTACCTGCCTGCCCTCTCTCTATTCAACTGGGATACAGTATTGTATTAACAGTATTTGTATTGTTATTTTTCTCTTTATCCTTTCTATTGTATTAATACATATTTTTTCTGTTTTCTTGTGCACACAGGTCATACTAAGATCATGAAGGCCTTGGAAGCATACAGTGTTGTACGAATGAATGATACCACTTTCACAAGTGCACTGAAACGAAAGGCATCGTTACCAACAGAAATCCTTAATGCTGCCTCTCCAGCCTGTGAGGTCATCACAAGAAAAGAAAGTATATCTTCCTCTGGCAGCTCTACACAAGGTTCTCGACATGACATTAGCTCACATGGTGACACAGAAGGGGCTGCTTGTTCCATTCCAACACCTAGATTTTCACATGATCGCCGCTACTCTTCAAGTTTTTTAGAAGTACATAAAGTTGCAGCTGCAAAGGATCCCTGGAATTCCAAGTGCCCACCATATACTTCTCAAGAAACTGTGCACCGTGAACCCCCTCCATATACAGAACAGCCAGTGCACTTATCTCTTACTGTCAATGATGATATTGCTCCAATAAAACCAGACTCACCAAAGGCAAGACGCAAGCCATTTTCAATGCTTCACAAGGTCAAAATAAAGAAACCCTTTACTTTAGGAGGGTCAGGAGAAAGAAAGGCCAAATCTAAGAATCCACATGAAAAGCGGAAGTTGTTCTCTTCTAGAAAATCTAGTAGTGCAGGAAAGAGCACTGATGGGACTTCAGAGTCTCCATCTACATCGGGTCTGTCATACCAGCTATCTGACAGTCATAGTTCTGTTGAAACTTCTGTATGATTTGGTGAGTCTTTTGTTGTCTAAATTTATTTACCCAGCAAGTAAGGACTATGGAATTGAACTCATCCTTTTTAAAATTGAAAAACATATTAAGTATTCTTTGGAATTGAAATTCTATCATAAGTGATATAAATTAAATCTGAAAAATATAAAGAAATTATATCATTCACTCTAAGAATTTATAATAAATTAATTAAAGATAGCAGAGAACATAATTTTTTGCATGCTTATCAGGCATAAGTTTTGAATCTTTATATCTTTATTAGTTTTTTAGTTTCATGGAAAGAAATCATTGAATATTTTTTATATTTGTACTTTTGGAGGGATTTAATTTAGTTAGTATGAATAACAGTCTAGAGTTAAAGGAACCAAATAGCAATGGAAGGAAGCAATTTGCTAGTTTTGCTATTTTTCAACTTTTGGACATTTCAATGAAAAAAGATTTTGTTTTACATGCTAAATTAAATCACCACTCATCTTTTCTACAGTAGATTATTTCAAACATTTTGTTTTGTGTTTAAACAAACTGCATATATTCAGTGAGTAGCATCAAGAGGAAAACATTTTTAATCTCATGACATGTTTTAAGGTATCAAGTTTGGTAGTGTAGCATAATTGAACAAGTTTTGCCACCTACATAGCTGATAAACTAAAGTTGTTAATATTATTAAAGAATGTATTGTTGTACTGTAGTTATGGGAAAGATGTAGATTAATATTTGTATATTTAGGTATTGCTGTTACAGTGCGACTACCACAACCAAAGCCACCCAAACAAATTTTCATCCAATCACAACTGAATATATAAACAATAGAATCTCTACAAATTTTTTTAATTTCGCTTAAAATGCAAAGAATTTGCTTTGTTTGTGTACGAATTACATTGACATTGAACAAGAAGCATCATACGGTGTAGAAACTCGCAACAAATCTGCTGTTAAGTGTCAAAAATGAACCTTGAAAATTTAACTGAAAATTTGTTTGGGTGGCTTTGGTTGGAGTTGTCACACTGTAATGTTATCACTGGAAACAATAGTTTATATGCTATGGTATGGAATACATTTGTAAATTGAAACATTTCCTATCAAAGTTTAAGATAAATAAATAAATCTATTCTTATCAAACAATGAAGCATGTAATGAATTCTTGAAAAGTGGTCTTTTCATTTTAGTGTATGTTTTTGCAGATTAACATTTTGATTCAAGAGATAACCCACATCAGATATACCATGGGACTGTCTGTCTGTAGGTGACAAGAGGTGAAGAAGTGTCTGTATTATTATTTTGGCCAGCACTTGATTGAAATCAGAATCTGTCTTGTATTTGATAACTGAAACCAACCAACTGAAGATTTTAGAGAACACTTGACAAGCTAACTGAGTGTTATAGAGATGACGTGGAACATTTACATTATTAAGCATAAAGTAGCAATACATGTTATCTTATCTAATGTGCCCTTTAACCTCCTGATCAGACGTCTGGAATAAGAGACTATGGTAAGTATTTAATATCAGCAGTAACTGATATCTTATCTGAGGAGATGTTTTGGGCTGAATGGCAGATTAGGGAAAGTTCTCTGAATTTGCAAGGGGTCTGGGGGTTATGAGGGTTAACAGTAACCCTCCTCTAAAAAATTGCCTAGACTCTGCTTCTATTTTTCCTCATAACATAAGATGATGATTTATGTTTCTCTGCCTTAATAATAGACCAAATGTACTCGGGTGTTATGTTTACTAATAATTTCAGACTATGAGTACGTGCCATTCCCTTGTTTTTTTTTTGTTTTTTTTGTGTGTTTTTTTTTTTTTTTTTCATTTATTCTTTGTTTCTCACTAGGACTTGGGAAGATTTAAATATATGGATGAGCCTCAAATGAAGAATTGCTTTCTCAGGGAATGACAGCGGGTGTCTGAAGTGGATTTGGTCCATTCATTGGGGGAGTTTTGTTAGCTATTTCTTTGCTTGGGCTGCCTGTGGCGTGGGCTGCCTGTGTTACTACTGGTCAGCGGGTTAGTGTTGGATTCAAAATGGCCGTCTTTCCTTCTCTTCTTCCCCGTTTAACGGATGATCTCTGGTTTAGCGTAGATAAAAGACTAGATGATGATGCTATATTAGCAAAAGAAGAAGAGGAATATACTGCTCATGTAGGTGATAAATATTTTTTTAATATACCGCCATTCACTTGCTCTTTTTTGTTAATTTTTGCGTCACGTTTAAAAAGTTTTTTGGTTTGTTTTGTTTACAGCTTCACACGATTGTGGAAAAGGGCAATGATATTATTCCTCTTGGGAAATCTAAAGAATCAAACGAGGTGAACTGCCTACGATTTTCATTTTCATTTATTTATATTTCTTGACAATCAGTTGAGATTGTGTGTAATACATACTATCATCATCATAAACCGCTAATTATAAGCTTATTTCAGTGTCAAAAAGATTTAGCAATAGAAACTAATTGAGGACGCTTAGTTTCTATTGCTAAATCTTTTTGACACTGAAATATAATTAGCAGTTTATGATACTACATGCACTCTGGTTGGCTAAATAGCCGTGTTTAATTAGCCTGTCAACATCATAGAACTGTAATTATTTTATAAAAGAAATAAAAGACTTCTTCTGTGTTTTCAAATGCTTATGAAAACCTTGGCACGTTTGGGAAAATAGACCTTTCCCGAATTCACTTGGATGATCATGAAACAATGGTTTCAAGTTGAGACTGAACTTGATTCTTTTGTTTATCAAGGCCAACCTCGACTTGAAACCATTGTTTTGTGATCATCCAAGCGAATTCAGGAGAGGTCTATTCTCGAGCATGTCCAAACACTTAACTATGTCTTATGTTTGGACTGATCTGCTCTCAAATTCTCCCAAACACACAGGTCTCAGTTTTCATGAACGTGTGAAAACACAGAAGTATTTCGTTTCTTAAATTTTACTCATCTGATGTTGGGTTTACTTCAGGGTCAAGAAGAAGAAGAGGAGGAGGAAGAAGAAATGGAGGATGAAGATTCTGCCGAGGAATTAGATGATACAGATGATTATGAATCACCAAGTCCTGATGCAGAATCTGTTGAGGAAGAGGTATTGAACTTTGAACACCAAACCTTCCTTCCTTTATTTGGGCTATTGTGATGCATCATACAATGAGTGGTTGGTAAGGTGTTGGTAAGTGGTTGGCCGACACTTTACCAACCACATACCATGTAGTGCATATAGTTCACGATTATAGTGCTTTATTTGTGTGAACATCAAAGACATTCAGTAAATTTTCACATAAAGCAACAAATTTTTTGAGGTTCAATTCTGCAATAGCCTCAGTGCCATTAGTACTCTTGCTGCAGTTCCAGGTGAACAGTCCAATAAGCATTGGAGCAAGAGAGCCTCTGGAAGCCTACAGTAAGGAGACCCTGATAATAGTGCAGCATTTTCAAACTTAATTTAGGGGTTACAAATGCCTGAAATAGTAGTGTATTTTTGGAAAAGAAATCCACACATATTTTATCATCATTTTCTTCTGGGGGCAGACATCAAAACTTTAGATCTGAAATGGGCCAATATTGATTCATCCTTCTAATATTAATTCCTAGGTGGAAATGATGGACTCCAGTTTTATGTGATATTCAATGTGACATGAGTTACTACAGTCATAATATATACTGAAGAAAGATTCAAGTTCTAAATGCATTTTGTGCAATCCACCAAAGGTCTGTCTAATTCTAATAGGAGTAAACTAAAGTAAATACCGGTAGTAGAGTGTTTGCCTAAAGCTATTTTAAGTGCCCCTTGTCTTCCTGAGTTCTGGCCAGGATGTCCAGGCTCAAGTGGGCCATCTTGAATACTTTGTAGCCTAGCCCCCAATTTTGCAAAGACCCCTCAGTTTTCATGTTTTCATCATTACCGGTGGGTATTAATTTTCTAAAATCCTCGTCCTACCTCAAGGATTTCAATTTCCATCTAATCAATAACATAATACTTTTCCTGATGGTGTCAACGTTTTATATGATATACATGTATAAAGTATGAGCGGGAGACCTTTATGGACATTTTAAAATAGCAAGCCTTTTTATGCCCATAAAGGTTGATCGCAAATACTTTATATCACTTAGGAAATGTCTAGGACTATATTTTCATGCTGTAGTGATTTTTAAAATGAATTGAGTCATTTTGGCTGAGAAAATTCAAGTTAAAGTGGAATGCAAATGAGGACAAATCTTTATCCGAAATTAAAACTCCTTCACGCTTACGATTTTCCATTGTTTTGGCCTCATTAATTATTCATGAATTTTCTAATGTACATCTAAAGATAGTATGCTATGTCTTTCATGGGCCTGTAACATAGGTTTCTATGAAGATGTTCAAAGTCCACTATGAACCTAACAAAAAAAAAACCTTCACTGTAATATACACAACTGTAAATAAAAGTATATATTATTATGCTTTAGCTTATGACTTTCTCCTAAATGCTATTAACAACGACATCTTATTCTTATTAATTATCATTTTTGTTTAAGCACAATTTATTGTGAATAATACAATTTGTACATTTTTACACTTTAGTGAACACATTACAGAACAAGTTGTCTTAAAATGTTGTGTTACTGCGTGCTAATACTTCTCCTTTGTGTTTGTTACTTCTCAATTCCAAGCCCAATTCCAGCCACAGGGTAGTACATGATTGTATATGAAGATAACAGGAGTTCCAAAACTACTGCAGCTAAAAATTGACTTGATACTTTTTTTCACTTAGTTATTATCATTGTTGTCATTTTCTGCGATGGTGTCCATAGATTCTTCAGCATTATCAGCAATAGGAGAGAAATCAAACAAATCCTGTTCTTCCTCCTCTTCTTCCTCATCTTCCCCTTCTTCATCTCCATCACCAAATGGAAAATCATCATCATCATCACTATCATTCTCACTGTCACTATGCTGTAGGTCTTGAAGTAGAATACTGTCTAATGTCTCACTTGGTGCTTCCATAGAGAATTCTTGATCTTGTGTTTGGGGTGGCTGCCGATAACTCTTTTCTGCTTGTGAGTTTGCAATGCTGCGGAAAAGGCTATCCTCATCTTCATAACCTTCCACATCAATCATTTCTTCATCTTCTCCAACATTAGGCCCTGTATAAATAAAGAATTCTCTTAGATCAACTTGTGTTTCCACATAACTTCATTTACATTAGAATCTTTAACTTTGGGTGCAGTGGGTAAGAGTTGGAGGACAAAAGAGACTTCTAAAAAAAAGACAGGTAATTCTTGGAAAATTGTCAACAAAAGTTGAAAAGTGTTGGTTATCAAGTTTGGATGTGCATGCAATCTTGAGAAAATAGAGGGTACTGTATTCAATTGCAATTGAGAGCTTACCCTTCAGCTGGGTCACATGATTATTCATTTAGCCTATAGAATTACAGTCACTGACATTTACCTTGCTTCGCAGTCTTTGATGTTGAGGGCTCAAAAGTCTTGAACATTTCTGAGTCTACAGTGGCTTCATCTTGTTCTAGAAGACTGTCTTCGTCTTTACTAGTATCAGGGAATCCATCCATGCTGTTTTCCATGGATTCCATTCCAAGAACTGATGGTGGCTCACTTGCTATTTCAGATGACATGTCATCTTGCATGTTTGTTGCAATCTCATTCTCTAGTTTTCCCAGCTGCTCTTCATGCTATGGCAACAAGGCATTTTAAGGAAATGTTATAAGATTTTTAAAAGCCATGAGCTTAGTCTTTACACAAAGATAACTACCTCTTTTAAGAACTCTTCACATGACGCTACAATTCGTTTGGCTGTCTTAGAAAACTCATGGTTCTCTCCTGCAAGTAAAATAGCAAATTGAAGTATATTAGAGACTTTCACACGACTGTAAATAAATGTGAATGAAGACAACACACTTGAGGATGAAGGACAAGGCTTCTGGTAGTTCCATTTGTCAAGGCTGGTTTATATTTAAGGAGGCTGAAAGTGCACCCAGCACCTTCTATCAAAGCTCGAAGAAGAATTTTTATCAAAGGTAACATTAGACAAAACAAGTGGGTGAGCCTGATAGATATAGACACCCCTGGCTATGGAGGCAACCATATAAAATGGTTTTGGTAATGTTGTTGAATGGTATTTTTGAGCATAAGAAAAGAAAACAAACCATTGTAAAGAACACTGTTGCTGTAGAGCAGCTTGACATGTTCCATAAATTCCTCCTGTGTTCGGTACATTCCATCTTGTACTTGCTGATAATAAAGAGTACATCAAATAACATCTATTTTTCTTATACAATATCTCTCTAAAATAATGCACAAGAGTGATTAGTTCAACTCCCAGAAATAGACATCTGAGCCAACTGAGCAGATCCACAAACCTGTCTTAAGGTCTCAATGTCTATAGGATTCTTCACAACTTCATAGTAGTCTGGTACTTGTTTGCTGTTCACAGGTCTGTGGAATGGCCAGGACTGAAGACAAGAAGAAAACAGAATTCCATGGTAGAAAAACAAACAAAATTGATTTTCCCCCGCCATCCAAAAACAAAAAAATTTATAAAGTTACAAAGTTTTACCTCGGGCACTGTTTTAATTTGAGCAACTATGTTCTCCAGGATCCATGAAAATGCTGCCTGCAAAATACCAATTGAAAGCAAATGTGAGCTGGGACATACATGCTGTGTTGACATGTGCTTCTCAGCCAGTCAAAGAAATGTGGGCCTGGTTGAGTATTAATCAGCATTCTATATATTTTTTCAATCAATGATACCCAAATACCTCAAAACACAAATACAACTTACCAATGCATCATCACCAAGCAGTGGGTTGATTTCCTTTTCAAGCTGAACAAACTCTTCTTCTTTCTGTGGGATTGGATGATTGTATCAATTAATACTACTTGAAAAAGCAGGCATTTTTTTATTTTTGGCAAGACAATGATTTTGGTGGAGCGCAATTTACTTTACCATTTTATTTTCCATTTACATGTAGCAGTTCAAAATTGTTTTCACCTACCAGTAGTTAAATTTGACCCACCTTTTTGGCATTGGCAGGCTGCTATTTTAAGCCCTGGAAAGCCAACAGGCACTTGTGCTTTTTTAGAAATTCATACCTCCCCATGGAGAAAATGTTGTTTCCCAGGGATGGGAAGGATCTGTGGAAGGCATACTAGTAAGGGAGGGGGAAGGAGAACCCCCTACCTCAATCTGCCTATCATGCATATCCAATCCCTCTTTATTTAATAAATCTATCCCTCTTGTCACATTTTATTAGGATAAATCAACAGACCTCATTGATTGCCTTGGTGCACACATCAAGCATCTTCTGTGCAACAGCAGTAAGATTATGCTGAGGACCTGTAAGTTAAATGAATAGTGCAATAATTAAAAACAGTTGGCAGTTTTAGGTTGTAATCAGCAGTGCAGTATTTAAGTATCCCAAGAATTTTGGTAAGAGCAAAATTCCTACTGTTATGCTAAACTGTTGCTCAAAATACGAGCTGTTTTATCTCAATCAATCAAATGTGTGCAGTGGTAGGTAGCTAATGCTGGGACATGCCAATATCATTGATGTATCAATCTCAGCATTTGTTAATAATTACTAGAAGAGCATTACCATTATAGAGCACACTATTAGATACCAGCAAGGAACACTCCTCAATAAAATCTTCTCTAGACAAATACTTGTGATGCCGGAGATTCTATAATACAAACAAACAGACACACTTGTGAATGGAAGTGTGCAAATGCATTAAAACTGGTCAAATGATGAGTGAAATTGCAAGTTAGTATACTTCTCTCATAGTCTGTAAGTCTATTGGATTCTTCACAATTTTGTTATAGTCTGGTACATTCTTGGAAGAAACTGGTGTGTGGAATGGCCAACTCTGAAGGAAAAAAATAACATGGTTAATAAAGCTCCGAGTAATCTCTGGTAACCATTATTTTTGAGACTTGAAGTCAAGAGTATTCCTGAATGATATCTTACACTTACTACAACTAATCTTTAAATGCTGCTGTTGCTGAAAGCAGAAGTGATCCACCATATATAAATACAGTCATGTAGCAGTGACTGCCCATCACTGTTTTGGATACTGTGTTCAAGTAATTCAACATTAGTTACCTCATCAACTTCCTTCATCTTGTTGAGAATTTGTTCCAGCAGTAGTTGGAGTGCAACCTTGATAATTAAAAACAATTTTGGTTAGGCTTATTTGGGTATATATGCCATAAGCCTCAATTAACTGGTTTCTTATCTTTGCTTTGAGGGGTACTTTGCATAAATGCATTAGCTTTATTTATATTTCACTGAACATAAAACTGTGTTCACTTAAACTGGCCCTCAAATTTGATTCAAATGAGCCAAAACGAAATGCTTTATGGGTTGTAAGAAAGCAGTGTATATAATTACGAAAATAACCCTGCAGCAATCTCATACAAACTCAGTGTTTGAGCCAGGATTTTCAGGAAAGGGTCATTTTAGCTGAGACTGTCCCTTAAGGCTTTTTCTTGGGCGTCGAGTAGACCATTCACTGCAATTTTAGAGGGACAGAATACATTTTATTGCGGGATTGGCGCAATGGCGCGGCCTGGCTCAAACACTGCAAACTTAATCTAAACTACTGTAGTTTGACAATGACTTTTACAGAAAGTAAACCAGAATTAACTTCTGAAATTGCTGACAATTTACCTAGCCACATACAAAGTCACACACACAACTTCCTTACCTCTGGGTTTGCTCTACGCCTGTTAATTGACTTGTGTGGTCTCTGAAAAAGGAGGTACAAGTTTTACAGAAACAGCATAGCATGGGTAAGTATAGAATAAGGCCCCCACTGAACTGTCAGCTGACAAATGACCAACTGTTGGCTATTTATTGGTAGTTTGTTGGCAATTTGTCAGTAGCATGATATTTTGGTAATATCCAGGAAGTTACCTTCAGGTAGTCACAGTGCATTACTCCAGAACGGCGCTTCTTACGAACTAAAAAGAAAAATTTAAAAACTTGTTCTTTCTACTTAATCAAAGAATCAAGAAATAAGGAAAGCCTAGGTTAAATACAAATGTAATAGTACTAATACTAAGATAATGGATAATGAAAAAACAAGCTTCTATAGTTTGACAAGTTCTACTTACCAGATTCTTTGGGGAATCTTAAAACCAGAGATTTCCTTTTCAATTCATTTGTTCTGAAAATAATCGGAGTTCGTAATTCAGATCTAATGTACTGAACAAGCTGTATCCATCAGAAACAATTATCTGTACGACTGAGGACCATTTTTAAGAAAAGAGAAGAGTCAGGGAGTGAAGTTCTGACTTACTGGTCCAGGAAGGCTTTTCCTAGTGTAATCTTGGTGCCTTCAACCTTGACAAGATCATCTTGAGGCATGTTGAATTCCTCTTCTGCCACTTGTTCATCAGTCATTGCCACTGAGACAGATGATGGGTTGGCATCTTGGTACAATGGGCAGTTCTTGTTTGTTCGCATGTGGCCAATTTCTCCACATGCTCCACACTTCAGCTAAGGAAAGGAAAATTCAATGTATCAGCATGCATTTTCTTGGTGTGACTTCTTTACTTGCTACTTTGTCTGTTGCAGCATTAAAATGCAAAATGGGTTCCTTGAATTACAGTTTGTTATCTTCAATGTCACAGTTGAACATTCCAAGCAAGCTTTGCCACTGTTAACAAGATATTTCTTCCCTGCATTTTTCATGAAGGAAAACCATACAAGTGCTGAAGGCAAAGACACTAAAAGCATTAGATTTCTTAGAGACAAAAGAGCTAAAAGAGTCATACTTAGAAAAAGTTTTTCTGCAACACAATAAAAACCCCATCAAATTTGACAACACTGTTCTCTGCAGCTGTGTGTACCAGGAACTGTCTTTCCAGATTTTTCAGCTGTTATTTACCTTTATACTTATACTACTTGGTGGCTTTTCTTTCTTTTTCTTCACTGGTTGTAGTTTTTCTTTCTCTTGATTTCGACGGATTCTTCGCAACTGTTCTTGGATTCTGTACAAGAACAAAGGCATCCTTACTCACTGAGATACAGTTAAACAGTGTCATAAAAAATCACTATATTTTGGCCCTGCTTTAATAATGGTATGCCTTGTCATAACAACATCACCATTATCATTAAATGCTTTGATTAGTGAAGCCTAGTTCAGGACCTCAGTCATTCTGTAGGCCATTACTTCTTTGCCTCTTGGTAATGTTTGAGATGTTTGAGCCTCAAACAAAAAGCTGTATTCTCAAGGGAATGACGTGGTCTGAAATGGGACAACTTTAGCTCAAGTGGATTTGATCAATTTTATCCCAATGGGTTACTACCATATGGCTAAGAATGGCAAACATGTGGCCATGAACATACTGTATGTAAAATGCCTTTTGTACATTTACACTGTAACTACCTCCCCCCAAATTATTGATTTGATTACTTGTTTGTGACAATATTATGCCTGAAAGACTCACCGGCGTTTTTCACGTCGGATTTCTTCTTTGTGCACTTCATCCACACTCGCAAATTGAGCTCTAAAATCAACCAAAATCACATAACGTGGCTAAGTCCTACTCCAAAATAACTAGTTAATAAATCAGGAATGCACTTGCTGCAACTCAGCACCACGCATTTCCCACTTTACCTGATATTTTTATCTTTGTTCACGATCCTTAAATAGGCATCAATCACCGCCTGGTTCTTCACTACTTCTCTACGAACAAATTCTCGTCCTTCGTGACTTTTGAAAACACGCTGTATGACAAGCTTACGTCCAACCTGACAATGAATCACGCTAACCAATCACATTGCTTCTTGACACAGGAGAAAACGTACAGAGAATGTCTTATAAAACAAAATTGCACAAAAGAAACAAGACTTAAGCTATTTGTGCGATACTGAAAGTTGTAGTCTCCTTCGCAACTGTTGCTGTTGCAGAGTGGGAAACGTTACAGCAAATTTGTAGCCGTATTATATAGCGTATTTCATGTGAACAGGAAACAACATGGCATATAGCCATACCGTACTTAAAAGTAGCTGTAACTACACGTTGTGATTGGAGGATTCGCAAACAAGGGGAAGCCATTTAGGTGTTACTGCAGACCAACATGCTGTAAGAACATCAGTACTGTACGTCTCCCACTCATAGGAAAACCACTTTAGCTGTACCGTTCTTTGCCGTAACATTAACTATGAATTGGATGACTATGCATTGGAGGATTCAAATGAAAACAATGGGAAGACATTATTTTAGTGTTACTGCATACTGTACCATGTACATACTGTAAGACAGTGCTGCAACTTTCCCAAAAACTGCTCTAACACGGCCACAAAAGAGACTTTGGAAGATCGAGCTAATAAGAGAATCTATTGTCTCTGAATTGTTGTTTTAATCATGAATAATTCATTTGAATCCTTACATTTGAAGATTCACAGCTCATGATAGATGTCGTGTCATCATCCATCTCAAACGATTTCTTTAGACCATCTCTTGATTTTTCTCCTACGAATTAAAGCAACAATTACACGTATTATAATATAGTCACTATATTACACGCACTCTGATTAATGGAAAACCATGCGCCAACAAAGTATGGAGCACAGATTTCGTCATCACGGGCTTTTTTGAAAGAAAAGAGCTTAAAGGAAAGCTAAAACGTCTTCCATTTTTCTTTCTATATTATAAAACACATAGAACAGCTTCAACTGTGCTCTGTTCAGATACAGCAGCATTTAGGAAGTTGTATAATAAAGCCTTAATTATCCAATTCTCTCTATCATAATTTCTTTGAGTTGTACCTGTTTTTTATCAGTGTTCGGAGTTGTAATAACAACCGTTAAAAAATTATGCAAATAAAAACTATGTTCAATAGGCCACTTTCGAGTTCTCGAAAATGATGCATGAAGTTAAGGCGGGTGAGGCTTTGTGCTATCACACTCAGTGGCTCGAAACGACTGACATTTTTTTGACTTTTTCTGCTGCTTAAAAGTTTATTTGTATGAGTGAACTGTGAACAAGTTATAGAGAAAAGAGTGACAACAGAACGGTTACCGGTCGTTTTGCTACATGACCAGTTCGCTACATGTTAATTAGGTCGTTTCGCTACATGCAAATGGTCGTTCCGCTACATGATCTATGGTCGTTTCGCTACATGATCTGTGGTCGTTTCGATACGTGATATTGACCGCCTCAAAAATGCCGATTTTTAACGTTTTGTCAACTAGATACTCTACTACAATTACTGGAGTCGTAATTTCGATTATACTTGAAGAAGGCAAGTTAATACCGGGAATCGAAGTAAGCCCGTGTAGCGAAACGACTCGTTGATTTCCCGCTAATTTATTCGAAGAGTTTTATGGAACATGTTAGTGAACTTCGATTATGATGCCTCAGAGGCTTTTTTTTTTTTGAGGTGCACTGTTCGTTTGGGCAAAAATTCAGCCCTAAAATTCTAAACTTTGCCTTCTCATTTAAAAGTAAGCGGCGTGTAGCGAAACGACTTGTTGATTTCCCGTTTGTTTTTTCAGGGAGTTATCATGAAATCATGAATCTCATAGCGTAAAATGTTATACTAAACTTCGATTATGATGCCTCAGAGGGTTTTCTTTAAGGTGCTGGTGCACGTGCTCGTTTGGGCAAAAATTCAGCTCTAAAATTCAGTTCTACACTGAACAAGAAAGCTTCATCATAATCGAAGTTTACTATAACATGTTCCATAAAACTCTTCGAATAAATAAGCGGGAAATCAACGAGTCATTTCGCTACACGGGCTTACGTTGGTTCCCGGCATTACAGCGCGACGCGCAAAAGTATGACCACCTTAATGTATTCGCATACTTTCATGCACGGGATTTTGTACGTTAAACTGACACATTTAGAACGAGAAGCTGTCTGGTTTTACCAAATATGGCGAGTAATAGCTCGTTAGTCAACAAAATCCCGTGCATAAAAGTATGCGAAAGTGGTCATACTTTTGCGCGACGCGCTGTAACTTGCATTCTTCAAGTATAATCGAAATTACGATTCCAGTAATTGTAGTAGAGTATCTAGTTGACAAAACGTTAAAAATCGGCATTTTTGAGGCGGTCAATATCACGTATCGAAACGACCACAGATCATGTAGCGAAACGACCATTTGCATGTAGCGAAACGACCTAATTAGCATGTAGTGAACTGGTCATGTAGCGAAACGACTGTAATTCCAACAGAACCAGTCAGTCGTTTCATGCCACAGTGTGATTTTGCACGAAGCCTTACCTTTATGCATCATTTTCGAGATGTCGGAAATGAGAATCGTCATAAGCGCAAGCAGAAATCTCTGATGTATCTGTATAGGGCATGGAAGAGCTTTGGGATGGTTGTGTGCATCTATTTGCGATTCCGATATTCTGTATTTAAAATGAAAACCTGCAGATTTCATTGTGTTTCTAACTCCGGTTACGACTTCGTTTTTGGAGCTGAAGTTTTCACTTTTACACAAGTTTGTTTTTTTTCCTTTAAAAAGTTTTCAACTTTTACTGAAGTGTTTTTTCCCCTTACTAACCTGGCAAAGATTTCCCATTCTGGAGAAAAGAAAAGAAAAAATCATTAGTCAGAACTGACAACAGTCTTACAAAGTAACACAGTTTTTATTAGTTCTAATGTATATCATGATGAAGTGGACGAGTAGGCTAATATGAACGGCTTTCTAAATCTAAAACTGCATGCATTCGTAAAATTAATTTATAAAAAATAAAAAACTAAATTACATTGTCTTTGGAGTCTTTAGAATTTCCTTTGTCTTCGCTTAACATTTTTTGAAGTTCTCTGCGTTCTGCTTCCTCTTCCTCATGTGTTAACTACGAAGGAAAAGTATAAAATAAATAAAACAATTTGCAAATAACTGGAAATCACAAAAGAATTAAGATTTCCCTCTATTATTTGTTAAAGCTTTTTGTATATCTGTATATTTGTTTGTTTGTTTGTTTGTTTTTGCTTGGTTGGATGGTTCTGCGTTCACTCATCCATCCTCTTTCTAATAGAGGAATCAATACCTGAACTGATGTCTTCTTGTTGGCCAGCATGCTTTCCAGATTTTTGCCCAGCTCGTCCATGTCACTTTCCTCTTCACTGCTGCTTCCTTCATCAGTTGACAGCTCTTCTTTGGATGACAACACCCTGTGATACCACAAAACAAACACATTTTTAGTGACACATAAAAACAGCATATACCCATTAGAAAAACGATGGGCGTAACAAACCTGTTTTGAAGATTGAAGATTCGTTGACATTCCTCTTTGTATCTCTCCTGGTGTTCTGCGATGGTAAATCTCGAACCTCGTGCAAATTTACTCATGCCTGTTTAAGAAGAAGGAACAACAAACACAAAACCAAGATGATAAATTTCAAAATACTTCCAGATTGTCAGTTATCATAATATTACTTCCTCTGAAGAATGGAAGGAAAGGCCAGAAAGATACAACACTGTGCACACATATCCACACACCAAGCCACATTCTAGTTCCCAGAGCTTACATTCGTTTTGGTCTTCCTCAATAACAGAAGAGATCTAGGCCAATTCTAGAATTCAATAACCAATAAAAGGAAATCTGTAACACCGTGAAAAAAGGGAATTATACTTAACTTTACTGACGTTTCGAGCTTT
>WUAP02196440.1:0-21497 GCA_015163945.2 Stichodactyla helianthus | reverse complement strand
TAATCATCTACTTATCATTACTACTGAAGATGGCAGTTGTACTGGCCGAAACATGTCTAGATTAAAAAAAATAATCGCATATATAAAGTTTGTCATTTTACTCGTGCTCACAAGACCATATGGAAATTAGTAATGAGTTTGAAAACGAAAAATGGACGACTCTATGTTTACAGTGAGGATTTCGAAAATCTATGGAGGTCTCAGTTTGGACTAGTAAAAGGAAAATAATGTCTTTTAAAATCCAGGACTATGAAGCTGGAGATACAAATGTTTGCATCAGTATAAAAGCCAAAGTTTTGCTGTTGAAGGAGGATGGTTTTGTTTTCATCTGTTGGCAGGCAATGGACATTTTGGAGCTGGTTGAACTTTTTGCGAAGAACTTTATGCTTATATCAATATGGCTTCTATTTCATAACCCCTGTACTAAGGACAGATAAAAGAACTATCACTTCTCTCAAATGATTTTAGCCTTCAGGAGACTTTATTTTTAAGGTTAAGCTGTGATCGTTTTTCTTTGACCGTTTCACTGTCAGGCAGTTTGATTAACATGAACAAAACTCCAAAGCCTTTAAGTTTAAGGTATGTTTCTCTTTCCTTTTCTTGATAAAAATTAATTAGAACAGTCACTTATATGATAGGTCGGTGGTTTGAAAAACATTGCTGAATTAAGCATAAACTGCTATACCTTTCTCGTTTTCTTAATAAAGTTCTAGATTGATGTTGTAAATTTAGTTTTTTTTATCATAACATTCAAAAGACTGCTTTATTTTCCTGTAGATTTTAAGTGGTAAATCTTATGAACAACTATATTCATTCAAATTTACGGGCAAGGCATTGTTAGTAGAACAAAAGAGAAAAACAAAGCCTGTCAACTACATACTATGTGCCCAACAGAAAACTGATAGAGCCAAAGGGGTAGTTTTTCTCGGCGTTTTCAAGCGACTTACAATGTTTCAATGCAAATAAAACTTAATTTACTTTGTTGCATATATGTTGTATTTAATGTGGAGAAAATTCGGCCAAAATCTATTGAGCCATTTCTGAGAAATACGGACTTAACTTCTATTTAAAGTATGGGAAATGTTACGATAAAAAGTACTCTTAATTTGCTAAGCTGTAGGTGCTCATCAATATGAGGAAATGGTTAGAAATTTAGCACAATAGCTAAGGACATGTTAAAGATTTACCTAGTGAAACACTGTCAACTGTGATATATTTAATATGTCTTAATTTAGAGCTCTTTCCGTGAACGGCATTAAGTCGAAGCTGACAAATCAACAATAAACTTAGCAGCACCATAATTTTAAAACAGCCAGATTTAATTTGTTGAAATTCACTCAACAGCAAGGCCTTGACTCAAAATACAAAATCCTGAGGTTGAGGGAAAATCTATCAAGGATTTTCCGAGACCGGCTCCAAAAACTGTTTATCGGGATTTCCCCATAACATTAGCATATTAATTATGATTGCCATGCCACACCCACTATTTCAAACTTCAATCATTTGATGAACATGTGTGAAAATCGTTTGAGTGGAAAGAGGGAAAGCTGGTTGAGCGCTCTGAATGTTGCCAGTCGGAGCTTAAGAAAACTGTACAGAGCCACCTTAAATGATATTTGAGGAAAAGTGGAAAAGAAGTGCAAAATTATAGTTTGATGAAAACTTTTATATCACGGACATGGGCACTGTACAGAAAACGGCTCCCATACGTATAAGATAACAGGTTCAGGTTAAGACAGAAGCATTGGCTCATTTCAAACTGGTAGGAAGTCTGTGATCTATTGTGACTGTCCCTTGGGAGACTTATCCATAAAGAAGACTGTTACTAACAGTAGTCTAATGACTACATGTTACATAAGCATTTACTAACTAGGTTTGTGCATCATCAATACTAAGAAATTTCCTTATGTGCCTTATATTATAAATGTGATAAAAAACTGATTTACAAGTGTGAATAATATGGCTATTCATGGTAAGTTGGGAATCAAACCAGCAGCCTAAATTGCACAATTCAGTGCTGAGCGCTATTTGGGTATTATTTTATCGTCATTAAGCTTAGCACAGTTTCTGAGCTATGGTGCTGCTTGTAGGCTGATTGTAAGATCTCGTTCAAATTATTGTCTTGTAAATGATTACACATCTGGATCGCCATAACCTTTTCTATGCATTTTGACACAAAAGTCAAGTTAGAGATAGGATGATAACTGCTGTACTCCTCACTGTCCAACATAGCCTTCTTGAGAAGTGGTGAAAGAGACGTAGACTTTAAGTATCTTGGCATCAAGGCTTTGGATATAGACAAATTTGTAATCTTTGGGATAACTGGAAGTAGATCTTCTAAATGTCTCTTAGGATCAACGAGGGAACTGGACCGAGATGACATGATTTACGAGCAATCTTTCCAAATAGTCCCATCATCTCAGTTTCAGATACAGGTGTAAACTGATCAAGTTTTACGTTGCATTGGTAGAGACTGGAATCAGGAAAATGATTAATAGGAACCACAGATGTTGACATTACTTCAGCTCTAAATAATAGATATCTTCTTTTCAATATAATCGGCAAAATTGTCTGCCAGATCCTCCATAAAATTGCAAGATGGATATTTCATTTCAACTTCGCCTTTAAGAATGGTGTCTAAAGACTTGAATAGTTCCTTCTGATCACCTTCAAAACCACTGATCATTTCAGAAAAATACTTAGCCTTTGCCTCGCGTATGGCTTTGTGGACGATTTTACACTGTTGAAGATATGCTTCTCTGTCCACTGTTAATTTGGTTTTGCGCCAGCGTCGTTCTAACCTTCGCCTTTCCACTTTTTGTCTTCGTACCTCGCTGGTAAACCAAGGGTTTACAGGGCGTAAGGTGATAACTCTTTTCTTGACAGGGGCGTGGTTATCTAGAACCATAGTGTCGTATTGTATCTTTCGGTAAGTTCTTCAACATGATCAATGCACGCGCTGTTCATGAGAAGACAAGAGTTTCGTACATCTTCTCGAAAGCGAGACATATCAATTCGCTTAATAATTTTATTGGCTTGGAAAAAGGTGTCGATTTGATGGCAACAGCTGTTGACCAGATGTCTAACAACTCATGCCATTTTTCTATGACCTGACAGATTCTGAGATCAACACAATATGTGAATTGTTGTGGTGGTGGAAAGAAGAACAAACTTGAATGGAAATAGTTATCAGTCTGACAGAGGTTAGCAGACACTAAATATTATTTTTTCCTTCATTGGGAATTGATTATTAGCCATGGACTATGAATTTGTTTCACAGGTTCACTGTTATCACTTCCAACACATTCTGTACGTTTTGGGGAAGTCTTATATTTAACTTTTTTAAACTCTTGTTCACTTAAATAGCTGCACTCAGTACATC
The DNA here is from genome assembly GCA_015163945.2 of Stichodactyla helianthus. Lineage (NCBI taxonomy): Eukaryota > Metazoa > Cnidaria > Anthozoa > Actiniaria > Stichodactylidae > Stichodactyla > Stichodactyla helianthus. Next base: position 18,115 of record WUAP02196440.1, on the reverse strand, counting down.
GGTACTCTTGACTCCCAAAACACTCCACGCCAGCCCATGACATATTTACATGCTCATGATGTCATACCTTTCCTTCTTTTATAAGTCAAACCAAAATAAAAACTTAACAGCATGTCAAATTATACAGTCATATGACTTTAAGACAATAAGTGACCTCTCATGTGGAAACGTGTCTTAACGTTTTACCGTTAAACGGGCATTTTAACGTCTAATAACGCTTTTTCAAGACTAGTTAACGGGTTTGGTTAAGCGTTATAACGGTTTAGCTCTAACGGCTAACGCTTTGTCAAAACCTTATAACGCTTTGATCAGAACAGCTAACGCTTTTTTAAAACGAGCTAACGGTTATTCTTTAACGGCTAACGGTTTGCTAAAGCGTTATAACGGTTTGTCATGAAGGGCTAAACGCTTTGCTAACGCTTTGATTTTGAGCCCTAACGCTTTAACTTTGAGGCCTAATGCTTTGCTAACGCTTTGGTTTTGAGCCTTAACGCTTTGCTAACGCTTTGGTTTTGAGCCTTAACGCTTTGCTAACGCTAGTGGTTTGCTTAAGGTTTTATGACGCGCCAAACTTGTTTTTATAAGTTATATCCCAGACGTTTGGCACAAATAACTGTCAAGTTTGACATGTGAAACTATTACGCTGGCGCCGACAAACTTTTAGTTTGCACGTGGAACGTGCGAAGCTTTATCTGGTCTCATTTGTTGCGAAGATTAAAATTATGTAAGGTCCTTCGTACGAAAGATGCATTTAAACTTTGATCGAAGTGAGATCCTCGCCATTGGCTTTGATTTATTTTCCAAAAGACTTCGACAAGCAGTGGGGAATGATAGTGAAACGCTAAGAATACAATACAGAGACGACGAAGAAACGTTCGTAACTTACGGTGTTCGTAAGTTATAGTGTTACAGCAATAAAAATGTAAAAATTGTCATCATTGTGTTTGTCATTTGCTAGCAATGTAGAACTTTATAACAATAATAACATGAATGAACAATAAAGCAACACAGATGGCTTACGGAAAAAAACATTACCTTGTCAATTTATACTACAATTTTCCGTAAAAATAAACAATTTTTATCAGTGAATGCCGGTAAGAAATTGGGCTTGTAAACGTAGTTGAGTTTTCAGTTTTGCCGATTTGGCCACATCTAGAACAGCTATAACGCTTTCGGCGTTGGAAATACTAGCTAACGCTTTGCTAACGGCTTGACCGGAAAAGCTAACGCTTTGGAAATACCAGCTAAGGCTTTGTTAACGGTTTGGAAATACTGGCTAACGCTTTGCTAACGGCTTGACCGGAACAGCTAACGCTTTGGAAATACCAGCTAACGCTTTGGAAATACCAGCTAACGCTTTGCTAACGGTTTCGCTTTAACGGCTAACGCCTTTCTCAAGTGACTTAACGCGGTTTAGCTCTAACGGCTAACGCTTTGTCAAAACGTTATAGCGCTTTGATCAGAACAGCTAACGCTCTTTTAAAGCGAGCTAACGTTTTGTCTTTAACGGCTAACGGTTTGCTAGAGCGTTATAACGTTTTTTGACACCATTTAACGGCCATTAACGGAAAAGCATTTTAACGGTAAAACGTTAAGACCGTTTTCACATGAGAGGTCTTGGGGAAGTCTTTTATTTAACTTTTTTAAACTCTTGTTCACTTAAATAGCTGCACTCAGTACATCGGTACTCTTGACTCCCAAAACACTCCACGCCAGCCCATGACATATTTACATGCTCATGATGTCATACCTTTCCTTCTTTTATAAGTCAGACCAAAATAAAAACTTAACAGCATGTCAAATTATACAGTCATATGACTTTAAGTTATGTCACACATGTCAGTATCTCTTAATGTAAAAGCATTACTGACATAAGGATCATGCCCAGTTTCAAACTGGTACAGAATCTAGTACAGCCATTAATGGAATAAACATGCATTGTTTACATGAAGCCATAGACAGTTGGATTAAAGCATGTTTACAAAAATAGGATTAGAAGAGGTCAAACTTCTTCAGTTATCGATAACTGAAGAGGTTTAACCTGAAATAGACGTAAATAATGAAAAATAACTGGAAAAACCCGACAACTGAGAGTTTTAGTGCCCTTGGCCTGTTGAAAAGAATTTGTCCAAAGACTGTTTACAGGCCCTCCTAGAACCCTCTCTCAAGATCGGGGAAAAAAGCATGGTTCCATAAAATAAAAAGTCTACTGTTACTAAAACAAATGTGGCTTTAAAATTTAGAATATATCTTATTTTCAGTTGTCTTATATATTGCAGACTGTACCTTCAGGGTTCCATATTCTTGCACAACCATCGTAAGACCCAGATGCCAGATAAGTGCCTTCACACTGTGATAACGTTAAATAGAGATGATGAAATATGTGTTAAAATGGTGTATGGCGAGATGATTGATTAACCACTGAACAGAAAACATTACTTTATTGATTAGGCTTTCTAAATCGAGCAAAGGACTGGGCATGACATTCTTTAATTAAGACAAGAACCCCATAACAAGAAGAGCACATCAAAATATACATATTTTAAGATTTCGGAGTTTCAGCTTCCACATGAACCCAAAACATGGAATTCACGAGCATTATTGAATCTTAATTCAGAAACAAGTAATTTCTTTTACAGCTTTGCTATCCACAAAGGGAGCCCACTTTAGATAATAGTGAAAAGGAAAAATAAAATTCAAACAAATCGTATTTTATTTATTTTCTTTACTCTGGGAACGAGATACTGTAGTGTGCTATCTAATACGTAATAGCCGAAAAATCATGTAAAAATCTAGTAGAACATTTTTTAAAACGCACGATTTAGTTTTCTATATAATTCCCCTATGGTATAGGATCACACATAGGATACCATATGGGAATTATATAGGAAACTAAATCGCGCGTTTTAAAAAAATGTTCTACTAGATTTTTACATGATTTTTCAGCATTTATGTGTAGATAGCACACTATCTTGTTCCCAGAGTAAATAAAATAAAATATGATTTGTTTGAAATTTTATTTTTTACTTTCACTATTATCTAAAGTGGGCTCCCTGTGCTATCACCCACTGCACTCTTGTGCCATTATTTTACAACAGAATAATACTTAATCCTTAATGCACAACTTACATTCCATTCCAATGAGGTAACATCAAGATTTGCAGTAACTGTGCTATGGTTTTCCTGATGTTCCTTTGTTTTATGTTCTAGTACAGTTGGTACTCCTAAACCATTGTCATTAAATGGCCATAGCCTGGCTGTCCCATCACCAGACCTACCCATGTACATGAATTAAACCTCAATAAAAAATGTATAATTTTCAAATATTCATGATTGTAATTCGTTATTGATAATACCATGTTGTAGACAATTTATTAAAATCAATCAATAAAGAAAATGGAATAAGAAAACAATATAAAAACCCCAAGAAAGGATGAAAAGAAAGAATGAATAGAAAGAATGAAAGAAAGAATGGGAAACAAATGTGAAAAGGAACAAGGTAATCATAATAAATTAAGAATGAAAGGAATAAAGAAATCTATTTCATTTGATATGCATCATCTACATGTATTAAGTATTCATTAATGTACAGATTTATAACCGTTATCGATGAAAAGCAACTCCAAAAACACCTTGGGACAATGGAATTTGTAGCTATCAGAACAGCATCGATCAAATTATAAAGTTAGTTACTTGGACTTCCTGTGGAACGCCCACATCCAAGTCTGCAAGCTGTTTGTGATTTTTCTCTCCTTGACAAAAGTCACTTCCAGCATTAACACACAAGTGCTATGGTGCTGACATAATATGCTGAGGCTTGATAATACACTCAAACCACAAACCACATACAGACTCACACGTTCCCATAGACCCACACTAAAAGATGGTGAGTGTTTATTTTGGGATGGGTCGGTCCGCAAAATCAAAGATATGTCAAAATTAATGATCTTACAAGATTAAATGAGCTATCAAAGTAATTTATGGGGTCCAATGGGCTATCAAAGAAACCTGTGAGCACAAAATCTGAACAAAGTATGGTGAAATAAGCTAATAAAATCATAGTTTAGCACTCTTCAATAGGCATTTGAAGCTAGACATGTTATTATTTTACAACTTTACAATCAATAGATGTTAGAAACACCCATTCCATGATGAAAAAGACAATATACGAAAAGTTCTAGTACAGGCTAAAATCACCAATAAATGTAACTTTGACAATCCGAAAAACCTCTCTAAAAGTTTGTGGAACTCAAAAATATTAACTGGTAGTGATAGACATTTGTCATTCCATAGTACTCTTTAAATCTGGTGAAAATATTTGTCTTAAAACTACATACTTGAGCTCTGTAACTGGAATATGTAAATTAGATGGCAGTCGCCAGATTACAAAAAATGTATAGGAAATTAGAAAGCTTTACAAAGCAGTTTATTAAGCATTTTGAAATTACTAAAATGAAGGTTTTGGCATTCTTGAGGTACAAGCTTGAATAGCTGACCAAAAGCGAATAATTTTGTGGTGTTTAAGAACAAAATAACTATGATTTTGTGTTTTCTTGCTTCACCAGTCTTTCACTATTATCTTGGCTGTAGTTGTCCTCCAGTTCGCACTTGACAACCGTTGTCAGGCAATGCTGTAAATGGTCTATACAATATATTTGATATTAAGAATAAAATAACTCGATTGCAAAACGTTGTAGACTATACATATATCCATGTATACAAATATCTAATTAGATGCAAAACTATGAAAAATATTAATAACTACACTACAGTTGACTGAATTTTCTCAAAACAATTTCAAAAAACCAAATGTAAGAGACACAAGAAAAAGATGATTTTAGTATCTTGAGACATTAATAAACATATATTAGGGATATATTAGGTGTAAAAATTACATATATATATAAATAAATATATTTTAATAATCTCCAATACCCAAGATTTTTATGTTTTCACTAGGCTTTCATCAAGGCTTTGTAAAAAATATGTTTTCATGAACTTTCCATTACTTCATCCTGATATTTTAGCACTTTTTCTATTTTTGCATCTAATTAGATATTTGTATACCGTATATGTATATTTGCACACTACAACATTTCTGCAATCAAGTGTAAGTCGCGAGGTTCATGAGGTAAAAACAACAACTACAAGAAAGACACCATATGTTGGATCATAAAGAAGATAGTTATTGAAGCGAAGAAACAAATAACTACTATATTCATATGACTTTTATGATAATTATTTCAGTTATTTTGTATTTTGCTGAACTTAGTGCTTTACTATTAGCTGTTGTTGTTACATCCAGTGTATGTGTAGTCATAGTGTAATCATATATCTTGGTATTTTGTAGACGAATGTCTTTGTGTTATCAACACAGGCTGCGTGTTGATAATACAAACTCAGACATTTCATCACTCGGTGGCTTTACTGCAGTAATATTTCACAGTGGCTATTTGTACATCACCTATATGCCGACTTTTTTCTATTCGTATGGGAGTCAAAAATTTTAGTAAGATTTCTTTGAAATATCTAATTTTCATCAATTGAGAATAATATTCCTTTGTTTGGATGAGTTAAGCGATTTTCTTGAGCATTATTACTTTGATTCTGGCCAAACCGAAAAGCCTGTACATACTAGGCGAGAGGTCCATTTTGTGGCACTTAGAAAATTTTGTATGATAACCTTGTCACAGACTAAAGGTATGTCATGCAACATATTCACTTTGTATTTTATCAGATCACCGGAGCGTGAAAAATACAAAGAAATGTATGGTGAACTAAAAATGAGTCTAACTTGCTCCCTAGGTCAGCTACATCCCTCAAATGTCAGCAATACAATCCTTTTCAAAGTAACTGATGTTTGCAATTCATTGTTTTATTAGAAGGCAGATTTGAAGAGAGTTATTTGACATTCATTTCTGACTGTATCTGTTAAATTGCAACCTTTTGCCTACTCGACAATAGAGCAGATTTCATATGACTGTGAAAAAGTCGCGGCATGAATACGGCACTGACCATGTTGTGACCTTTTCACAGTCATACGAAATCTGCTTTATGGTGGCTGAAACTGTCATAAGGCCTATTTACGGCAAAAGTTATCAGGACATTATTAACACGATTTAGTTTTGCCAACCGTGTGGTAGGCCAATAATATGCTCCTCTCCAGCATACATAAATAGCTTATTTCCTTGTTTTTACGAACCCCTTAGATAAAACATTGTACTTTGTTTTAAATGACAAAAACGTTGTATTTCATTTAATTTACCAGTCTGCATTTTACCAGTCTGCATTTTACCAGTCTACATTTTACAAGTCTGCATTTTCTGGTCTGCATTTTATACCTGCTGTTGTAGGGCTTTCATCGTGCTCCAAAGTGCACAAATAACTGAAGCATGGGTCAGCACATTCAGCCCCTATCACATCTCTTTCTCCTCTGTTGAGCCACAACCCCACTCTCCTCCAATCCAACACAATTTTTTACAACAACACCCTGGCTGACTGTGCTATAGCTGCTTTATGGTAGCCTACATATGCTCTGAGTGTGTCTAGTTTCACATTTGATTCACAGAAGATTACAAATTTACATGATGGCTGTTTAAACTGCAGTCTTGTTTGGAACTTTTAAGTTACAGTTACATTTCAAAGATAACCATTATATAATAAACCACCAGATTCAGCATTGCAGCCAAAAAACATACACTGTATCTACAGCAAATATTCTTACCCTGTGGCTAATAGGTCTTGAGTAGGGTTCCATGAACACACAAATACCTTAAAGAAAATATGATAGCATAATATACTGTCCACAGTGAAGCTCTAAAAAAGTGACAAACAATTTTTTAACCATATGTATGAGTACATATACCTGCACATGAGTTCATGAAACAAATTAATTTGAACAATCATATAGAAATACACAGTACTATGATTAAGAACAGATCATCTGGAATGTGCACATCTTGCAAGTTAGGACAAAAAAAGATAAATTTGTGTAATATGCAAATTTTGTGTAGCCCCCCCTTTTATTCCATAAAATTTTCACTTGGCCCCCCTTATTTTGTCCATGTTTTGCGTGACCCCCCCTTCAACATATATTTTTTCTATGCCCACCCTTTCATAGCCAAATTTTTCAGGTGGTCCCCCAACAAAACCACCAGCCCACCTCCCGATAAAAAATGAACAATCCCTAATGGGACCAAACATTAAGCTCTGATATCATCTATCTCATTTTAATGTAGATTTACATATTTGAATGATTTTGTATTGTACAGTAATGATGAGAATGTGATGTGATACACACCTCTGATCCATGACCTCTTAAGATGAGAGCTTTTTGATTACTGACATCAATCACTGTTCCCTCGCTGTCCACTGGATCTCCTTGACACACTGAATTAACATGCATATACCCATCATCTAATACATGCATTAATTCATTAGCTGATGGTGCTTCAGTTCTTATGATTTTACCACTTATCAAGGAATGTCTAGAGCTAATAACATCTGGAAGAACAGCATCAATTAATGATAACTGGTCCAGCTCACTGTCATCTAGCAGTGCACCCTCCTGTATATGTAAAATAAAACAAAATGGTAGTTTGAAACACTAATAGTTGTGATTAACAATAGGCACTTTGCATACAGAGGATATTACATGGGCACGTGGCAGATACAGATTTCATCTTCAAGTGTTGAAAAGATCACGTTGAGAGATTTTCAACACAAGATAAAATCTGTATCTCCTAATTACCTGTGTAATATTCTGTTTATTATATGACTATCAATGAACAAACGTTATTGCTTTCAAACAACTGTAAAAGGTACAATTAACCATGGCCATTATGCAATGAAGAAAAATAGGTATTTCATCAATAACTATATAATAATGCTATATCAAATGTATGCAGATTTGCAGATGCATCTCAAGCCTCCTGATGATGCAAAAAATTTTCACTTTGTTTGAATGGCTTTATCAAAACCACTATTTAAGCAGTTATTCATGCAGGTTACATGACTGATTGGAATCTCATGACTGATAAGACTTGATTATATGTACAACTTTAACTCTTTAACATACCTCTGTTACAGTTGCTTCTGACTCCACATACTGCACTCCTTTCTGCAACACAGACACTAGGGCCCCTGGAGGTACTACAGATCCATTGATATTTGATTGGTCAATGTGACTTTCAATGCCAAAGGTGAAAGCAGAGTGTTGAAAACCTGGAGGGAAAAATTTATTTCCTGGATTCTTACTCCATTGACTTTGAGGGACACTTTGCATAAATATGATTAGATAAATAACTTGCTATCCTTTGCTGCACATGAAAAATATTGTGTTCACATGAAAAATATTGTGTTAAGATTGAACTTAATTGCTGAGAGGTTTTGCTAAAATTGTACAGTTTCATTTTCTATAATTTCAAAAAACATGTATTTTGTGATTTTTTGAAATTTTGGAGCAAAAACATGTACAATTTCAAGCTTCAAATGGAATTCTGTCCAACAATTTTTCTTCAACTTTCCCAGTAGTTACATCAGGTTATACCTGTGGTTTTTATTAAATCTACCAGCAGAGCAGAAATAAATTTCCTAACCAATGAAAGTCCACTGTGATTTTTCATGATTGGCCCTATCTTCATTTTTGAATAAAAGAAATGGTTTTGAAAACAGATAGGGCTGGTGGCTTGGACAAACAATGTTTTGTGCAATAGGTTGATTGCTTAGGTTGTATTCTTTACTCCTAAAAATTCATTAGCTGGTTGTTCCATAATTTTCTCACCTAAATAAATTCATCTAGTAAAAATATTGCAAAAATATCAATCAATCAATCAAAGTAGAACACCAAAACTTTTTAAGTCCAGAATTTTTGTTAACACTTATGGAAAATGGGGAAATAACACATTTCTAGAGTAGGAAATAGGTCAATTTCCTAAATTGACAAGAAAACTTTTATTGATACAGTTCGGACACTGGAATTACACCTATACTTTGACAACAGGCCCTTTGCAAATAATCATATGGCTCTAACTGGAATGCAAAAAAACCCCTCATTTATTCAATATAAATTTCAATAAATTTCTAACCCCTTCCATAAAACCTATAACAAAATGATGTTACAGTATATCCTTGCAACACATGTTTAATCTCAAGATACTAAGCATTTTTAAGTATGTTTGCCATCAAGTGGAGCCTTCCTCAAGGGATTGTGAGCTCAATTCATTTGCTATTGAAGTGATATATCATTTTTGAAATGAATGTGGCCACAACGTCTCCATTAAGCTTATACACTTATTTCAAAAACTTTTGTTGCAGTATCGATTGGTTATTGACAATAGGAGGCTGCAAGGGATGCTGCAGGTAAATTAAACTTGAATTCATTTATTTACATGAAACACACACACTCACAGACACACATTCATCTGCAGAAATGAAGACAGCATGGAAAGTTGTACCATGGTTCAATAGCGCTTTCCATGGATGATGTCAAAATGTTCACTCACTGTGCTGTGGGATTAAAATGCAGACAAACAAACGAGTCTTTTCAGATTTTTTAAAGACTCGTGAAGTTCAAATGATGTCAATGCTTGAATTTCTCTTGTCCTAATCTTTGCCAGTTCACTCTTCCATAGAATCATGCAATCGTGAATCTTCCCAGGCTTCGGAATCTGAAATACATTCTCCTCAACAACAGTCTTTGCTTGTTACTTCCCTATATCCTCATAAAAGAGGTACTCTAAATCAGATTATATCTGCTTCTCCACATATCCTAGGCTTCTGTTTACAAAATTTGTCTGCATTTCAACCCCATAAGGCTGTGCAATCTATTTTTAGTAACCCTGGAAAGTGCTATTGAAACCATGAATAAATTAATTAAAATTACCGATGTCCATCTCCTGTTGTCAAAAGGCCATATGCACTAACAGGTCACATGACCACAACCCCATTAAATCAAGCACTAATGTCAAAATGGATGGAAAGACCATCTCAATATTATAGTAGTAAGATGGTGAAGTTTCAGCTCAAAGTGTTTGACACTGGAAAAATGGCATGAAATATGAAATTTGAAATTTTATTAGGATTTGTATGTGAAAACATGTTGGATGGCAAGCTCTTGCAATCCAGTCCATTTTTCCACTCAAATTCTTAGAAAACACCATATTTTATAATTCATGCCATTTTATTTACCATATACCTGTAAGTCTACATTCAACTCTGATTATTTTACACTGTGTTAGAATATGAGACCAGACTGCTGAACTGGAAGACAATCCCCTACTCTTATGCGAATAGTTCAACAGGTTCTTTAATGTCTCCCATATACAGGTTAAGGAAGGGATGTGAGACAGGCCTATGGTTTAATGTCCTTATCCAAGAAGACTTGAAGGTCTAACCATTTGTAGATGTAATTACAAAGGCAGCACCTTCTCCTCAGTTTTTTTAAGACCCTGAGTGTTGGTCCTGCCGGGGCTTGAACCCATGACCTCCCGCACAAGAGACTGATGCTCTAACAAATGAGCTAACCGAATGGAGGATGGCGCATTTTTTGTGTGTCAAACATTTTGAGCGGAAACTTCACCTTTTAATTAATACCGAGATGCTCTTTCCATTTCTGGAGTTCATTTTGACACTGGTGCTTGATTGATTTAAGGGGGTTGTAGTCACGTGACCCATTAGTGCATAAGGCCTGTTGTCAATCAATACTACAAAAACCTTTTTTGAAATAGGTGTATATAAAAAGAAATGTAGTAAGAGGGATTGAACTGAAGTCTCTAAACAAGCCAAACAATCCTAAAAATATGTCTAAAATAAGTTTGTATGCGGGAATAACCATTGTGACAATTTGTATCTACCACGTTATTTTTACTTGTAAAGCCAAGCTTTAGCACCTAAGGACAAAATAACGTTGCATAAATAAGACTGGGATTTTGCAAAATTTTGGGCTGGGAAATGGGATTAGGACCCCCCTTCAGGACCCTCATTTAACGAAAAAGGGCAAAAATCAATTGAGAAAACTGACACTGTTAACTGAACACAAACAAATACAACAGTAAGATAAATAAAAAATCAGAAAATTGGATTTTTACATCAATAAACTATCTTGTATAGCCAGTATTTTAGTTGTTTCAAACAAAATTTATAATCGAGCAATTAATCTTATTATATCGAGAGTAACTTGATACTTTTTAAATTTTTCATGGAGAAATGGACGGAGGCGCTTTGCAGGACAGCTTAAAGCTTAAATTAAGCTTAAATGAAATTATTAAGCTTAATTAAGCTTAAGCTTAATAAAAAAATTAAAATAAAACAAAGTCTTACCTGATTCTTGGAGATATCTATACACCAGGAAGTTCACTTCATCGCTAGTCATAGACATGATAAATATATCATAATATATAATATCCAGGCGCTGCGGTCCAACTATAAGCTTATCAACAATACCAGGCACGAGGGATGAAAGAGCCTTGTTCTAATCAAACGGGCTCGATTAAAATCAATTAAAATGCAAGTGCAAGGCCTCTTAAGAATCCCTCAGGCACGCGAGACTGCTTTCTATTCGTCCATAACTCATTTACCATTAATAAAGGTCGTTTTCTAAGAGTATAATTTCCAACCTTAACACTCTGAATGGCTGACTCTTTTATTTCATTGAGTCCGCCATGTTTATTGAGCGCCAACGTCACGTGATCAGGGCGTCATTTCGATGGTCCGTCGGGCCCTTATCATCCATCATATTTCTTTCTACTACTCTATTATTCAAAATATGATAAAAAGCTTGTGATCACAACAAGTTTCTCTCCTAACATTCTTAAAAAACCCTTAATTTTTGGCCAACATCTATTTACATTTTTAATATTGTAGATATTTTTACTTCTCTAGTTCGTGGTCCTTAATACTACAACATGTGAACGCCATATGGAAATAATGAGCCTTACCGAGGGGATCTGGTACTGAGGCTAGAACGAATCTTTCTCTTCGCCAACCGTGGCCATATTGGTAAGGACGACTATTATTACTAAAATTTATCCTTAGTTATCCTCTACTCCTAAAAGCCATCGTCAGTTGTTATTGTCGTCACATTAAAGAATAAATAATGGAGATTTAATCTGAAGCTCCCTTTCTCCCTCTTTAAAAGTGAAAAGGGGGAAGTTTTAGTGGTGAATCAGAGGTTTATCTTATACACATTTCGAACTTCAGAGGACGATCTCTTCCTCTTGACAAGAGTATTATTTTTCAAATATTCCTACTGTGCAAATACGTGTACAACTACGGCCTGCTTAGGAAAAAACAACATCTTAGCCTTCTGCCTAAATACTTCAAAAATATTTAAGAGAAATCGTACATGTACATTGGTAATTGAAGTCTCTTGTGAATTAAAAAGCATTTTTATTAAATCCTAATTTTCATTTAATTTTCGTTGAATAGTATTAACTAGTCTGTTAGGACAGACTTTATCGTACACTATTTTATAAAAACTTTACATATTTTATGTGAAAATATCCTAATAGACCTTTCCTTCATATGTTCCAGTAAATATGGGTCGTGTTATTCGTGGCCAGCGTAAGGGTGCTGGAAGTATTTTTAAATCCCATACCAAGCACCGCAAAGGAGCTGCTAACTTGAGAGTGCAAGACTATGCTGAGCGACATGGTTACATCAAAGGTGTTGTTAAGGACATTATCCATGACCCTGGCCGTGGTGCTCCATTAGCTGTTGTTGTCTTCCGTGACCCCTACAGATACAAGCTACGCAAGGAACTCTTTATTGCCACTGAAGGCATGTACACTGGGCAGTTCATCTATTGTGGCAAAAAAGGTATTTATCAATCTTAAAAATGTATTCTTTACCAACAAGTCCCAACATTTCTTTTGTCTCATGGTTATCCAAGTGTAGCCCAACAATGTTGTGTTTGTTTGGACAGAATTTTGAGTGTCATGGCCAACAATGTTGACTTGCCTCATGCAAATTACACATTGTATCCATGGATATGTCACACAAACCTTCATATTAGCCGACATTGTTGAGACTTGTGGTCTGTTTGAACACAAACACAAACACTGAACCAACAACTAGCAACAATGTTGGATGTTGTAAGACTCATTTAGAGTCACCTTAAACAAGCACTTAAGGACGTTCGCGGGCATTGCTTACGTGCATTGCTTGTGCACATCACATTACACGACAAGCTGAATTGTGAGCTTCAAGTTTTCAAATTAAGCTTTCATCAAAATAATTATTTAAAAATGCATGAAAATCATTTAGAAGTGAAAAAATTATTAAAAAAGAAAGTGTTGAGCCGTCAAGACTTTGATTTATAAGCTAAGAAAACAGAGGAAAACAACGGATATCGCGTGTTTTGAAAAGTTTCTGTACGCCATATGTTGCGCTCCTCGTCGGTAAGTGAATGATAAAGACTTTGAGATTAAATCTCTCTCCAAATCGAATGGTGACCCACTTTTTTTATTACATATACTTAAAGAAATACTAGAGATGAGCATTCTCTCAGGTTTTTTTTTAAAGAATCATATATTTTTCACAGCAAAATGCAACTTTATCTGCTTCATTTCGACCCACGAAAGCGGCAAAAAGTGCCATTTTCGTTCGAGATGTGCTTTCTTCAAAAAAATATTAATTTTAATACCACTTAGAAAAGAATCATTCTGAAAGCAGTTTATTAGTTACAAAGTCATTTTATTACCTTTCTCACAATGTTGTGTAAGTTTTTGACCTAAATTATTTTTTTGTTTTCGTCTCTTGATATCTTGTCACACAGCTCATGGTAGGCGCGAAATCACCAACTTCAGAGTCATTTTACTCGAAAGATCAAATGGTGACCCCCCAATTTTTTTGCGTTTATTTGTGTGTCTAATATTGTTTTATGAACTGTCAAAGTTTCAGAAAATTTTCATTTACCATATATACTCGTGTATAAGTCAACCCCCTAATTTTGGACTCAAACCCTAGTATTTTTCATGTATCGCGTGTATAAGTCGACCTAAAAGTCCAGTGAACAAGTGAGTAGGTGATTTTTATATTCAATTTTGGAGTATTTTGGGGCGAAAGCTTTAGAAAAACAATGTGTCATTTTCCAAGGCCAAAAATCACTCTTTCATCAGATCTCTTTTCTTAGATTTTTTATCATTCTTCAAAAATAACCTCTCAAGGCAAAATTCAAACTTAGATCTTGGCTTTTGGTACTTTTTTGGTCAGCAATTCATATTACACAGTGAGCGAGAGCCCTTTATTCAACCCCTATTGCCACCCGTTGCTTTTTCCACACTTGCACAATGCATCCGGGGGAAAAGTCGATTTTTCTAGCAGGAAACATTCCCACCTTCAGTATAGGAATAGTTTTTATAAGTGTCAAGCCACCAGCACCTACTGTCCAAATATCATCTTCATTGAATTCTGGGTCTTTAATAAGGCCAAAAAAAGAAATATAAGTGTCTGTGGTTGCATGACCAAAAACCAGTAGGGGTCAGTAGGTTGATAATAAAAGAAATAAAAAAGAAAAGAAAAAGGCATATTTTAATCCATATGGTTAAAAGCACAGGAGTCATGGCTTTATTGCAGGTGATAAAAAAAAGGTTTTGTTCACCAGCAGAAGATTTAGGATGCATATTTTGGTTCAAAGTTCTGAGAACAAACACCCTAAAGACTGTAAAAAAAGGATTTTACTGCAAAAATAGTCTGTCAGTTCTATAAAGAACACTTTTTATAAGGTGCATTCATTCATGTTAAATAAGAAACTCATAAAATGTCAGCAAAAATTGTAAAAAGTCTCGACATGGTCATTTGAAAGAAGGGCCATTTTTGTTTGCTTTATGGTCAACTCGCCAACGGACCAACTCACCAACGTATAAAATTGAGTTGATCTGTTGGCAAATTGTTTGTACTGTAATTCAGTTGAGTTTATTAAGGCTCAAAACTGTCAAAATAAGTCTTGATTCTTTTCAAAGGTTATCTTATTCCAAATTTTGGAAGAAGTTCTTCCATGCAGCAAAGAACACTCAAATTATGGTGATGGAAACTTTCAAGTTGGCTTAAGCGAATGTTCTTTAGTTTTCCCTTTAACTATACTATCTTGGAATTGATTTCACATTTAAGCACAAAAGAAAGTGGCCCTAGAATGTTTAGTTTACTAAAACCCCCAGTTTGAATTTACAAGAATCGGTAGTCTTCATCAAAATCTCTTAAAGTTTTTTTAGCACGTTATTAGTTATGTCTCTGTGAATTCCAGATGCTGAAGGCTTTTTGCTAACTCACCAGCACATAAAACGTCATTATAAAGAACGTCTTGATGCATCTTCAGCCTTTCTCAAACTAGTTTATCATGCTTTTACAATAGTTATAAAACTTGCTTTTCATTTCAATTGTCAAGACTTCATGTGCAAACTTTCAAAATCCTTTTTTAAAACAAAATGACACGAGAATGGCAGAACACATCCAAACTCTCATGGGCGAAATGGCTTGGAAAGTATAGTGGATCAAAAATTAACTTTTAATAATTGCTATTCGATAAATACATTGAATGTTTTATAACCAAATTTGATATCTATGTGACAGAATTAACAGTTATCATAATAACAGTCCAACAACATATTTTGTGGGAATACTTTTATTATCATCCATTTTTTATTACACTCGGCATTGTTGTTAAGTACACACTTTGAAAGGTAAATTACTTGATAAAAGCTGTTACTAAAACAAAATAAACACTGAAGCATCGATTGAAAGTGGCTATTATCCACCAGGTTTACTATTATGATAGATCCAAAGGACTATTTTGAATACCAGGAAAAAAGAACGAATATTTTCGGCCATCTTTTCTGTCAATGGAACGTTTTATTGGACGTGTAATCTACACGTGTAGCTGACAACACCTTTTGTTTACACTTCATTGTCTGTTGTAAAAGAATCCTTTTGGAGTTATATACTTCATAAAACTTACTCAAATAAAACAAACTATCTTTTTGGTTCTTATTATTTGATTATAACCACCAAAGGCTTTTAAAGAGAGTACAAGGTGTCTCCACTGTCTAACTCCACTTGAAATCTGTATCAACTTTTATCAGTTCATGTGATCTATGTTACTTATTCACGGGCCGTAGAGAAATAAGATAAGCTGGGGGCCAAACAAGCAAAGGTCAATTTTTGGCCTTGTCGACTTTTGTTTTGAGACAGACTTTTTGGTGTGTTTTTGATTAGTCGAAAGTTTTGAAAACGTATTAGTGTGGACAGGGCCTTTGATCTATTTAAGTAAATATTAGAGAATGTTTTAAATCGCTTCGGTGTACACGCAACTTTGTTTTCAGACTAAGCTGGACACAAGAACTTACTATTGTTACATCCAGAAATAGTTGAGCTTACATCACATTACATACTATGATTGAATTTTATTTGTCTAGTTCTAAGTTGTTGACTATGTACTTATGAACATTGTGGTTATGTATGCAATTTCATATGTGGGCGAAACAGTCCGTGGCCAAATAAGACTGGATACCGTGAGGAAGAACTTCTTCTTCCAAAATTTGGAATAAGATAACCTTTGAAAAGAATCAAGATTTATTTTGAGAGTTTTGAGCCTTAATAAACTCAACTGAATTACGACCAACTCGCCAACAGATCAACTCAATTTTATATGTTGGCCGTACACCTTTTGTTTTGCTTCAACACTACTTTGAGATCTTTTGGACTGAAAAGTTACCTGTGGTTACTGTTTGTTGTTCTTACTAAATGTTAAGCATTTAGCATCTTTGGATGATTATTAGCTAGTTGAAAGTGACATTAAACATTCTGAATTTGTGTTTTTCTTTGCCATTTCAAGAAAAAGACTCATTTATGGCTTTCCAATAAAATTTGATGACCAGCGAAAGATGTCAAAAAAAGATTTCGTGAATCCTACTGAAGAAAAAATGTAACAGCAAATAAGACAATTTAAAACATATTTATTAGTGTATATGTTAAAATTATTATACAATCAAATTTCAAATATGTGACTTCAATTCTTGCCAAGTTCCCAATACTAAGTCCTTGATCTCCAATAGGTCTGCTTTTTGACTTGTTGAAGCACGTGTTGATCTCTCATAGAAAGAAATTGACAAATTTTGGGAAAATGATGGTAAAAAAGGTTATAGGGTCAGTTGGGCAACCAGAAACACACATTTTTTTTATTTTGGCCTAACAAATAAATTCACTTTATTTAGACTTGGCCATATTTATAATTAAAAAAATATTCATTCATAATAGCTAGAATCTAACTTGAAAACCTAACGGTTCACTTAGATTCTAGGCATTATAATTGGCTATAACATGTACATATATATCTAGGAAATTAAGAAATTTCGTATAATTATACCTTGTAAAAAGAAATCAAAGCACATGAATGTGAATAAATGTTGTATTGTATTGTATTGTATTGTATTGCAACTAAGGACTGATGCATGTCAGCTTACAGCCCTTTATGTTTGTGTCTATAAATGTTGTTGGATGGCCATTTTCTTTACATGGTCATGTGAGCTACCGTGAAAGTCATTTGCAGACACCTTTTAAAGCAAAGACATATAGGTTATTGACCAAACGAGCTCAGTCAATAAATTATGTTTATTAACCAATCATTCCCATAAAACAAAAAGGGTCTTGATTAAAGACAAAATTAGTTCCTAAATAGTGGAGAAATAAGTGCGTGTGAAGGATTATATGGATAGAAATAGATTCTAAAATCCCAATGTTCCCAAACATTCCCATAACGTTTGACAGAAATTTCCTTAAGCCTTCAATGACAGTCTGCCTTTTTCATTGTTTTCACTATGTGTGCAATGTGTAACTGCTAGTTATATCAGTAATTATTTGTTTAGTACATTGTAGCTGTTCTCTGTAGCATGTGTAAGAAGACTGATTTAGTTTTGAGGGTTCGTGCTACTCCTTAAACTCCTTGAATTTACTAACAATAGAAAAGGATTCCAATATTTCTGGTCATGCAGAGTTTTTATATAAACATAAATGACAAGGAAATCATAAGCAGTTGCTGCTGGAAAGGTATCCGATTGTTTCGCCTACGCCTCGTTTCGCCTACCGAAGTTCGCCTACGCTTTCTTCGTTTCGCCTACTAGAA
>WUAP02196329.1:0-11931 GCA_015163945.2 Stichodactyla helianthus | reverse complement strand
CTACTTACTTCTCTAGTAAATATAGTGTATGTGTGTGCATGGAGTAAAAAGTAGTCCCACATCAGCTGTTGGCTGCTAATAATCCTGCTAGAACAAAAAAAAATTATTATTTTCATTATATATTTCTTCTCTGTTCAATTGGAACACAAAACCTTTTATCTTGATGATATCTTTGGTTTTATTTCATAGTCTTCTGCTAAGCTTTGTGAGTGGGGAAGATACTCAAGACAGGGCAGATAGAGTAAAGCTTACACCATGGGTCAAGTTCCTTTGGGAAGCCTACAGAAATGTCTTGGAGTTGCTTAGAAATAATGCTCGAGTGGAAAAGCTGTACCATGACACAGCTCAGCAAGGTAAGAAATTATGTAATTCATATTTTATCTGTTCATTTTTTCATGTATTTGATACATATTTTACAAGAATTTAATTGGTTGTTTCTTTTCTTTTTGCATTTGCAACTTGATAGTGCTGTTTCATATTGTTTGCTGAAGTTGTTTGTATGTTTGATTTTTCAGCTTTCAAATTCTGCCTGGATTATTCCCGCCGAACTGAGTTCCGCAAACTATGTGATAATGTAAGTGAATAAACACCTTGTTTGGTAAGGTTTTTTTTAAATGGGTATTATTGGCTATTACAGTCAAAAAGATTGATAATAAAAGTATTTTAAGAGCTTAATGTTTTGACTTAATTTAAACAAATTATTTCCTCTCTTGTAGCTTCGCAATCATCTGAATGTTACTCTAAAGCACCAAGGACAGCCTAACTCTGTCAACTTGAACAATGTGGACAGTATCCAGATGCACTTGGAGACAAGACTGGCTCAACTGGATAGTGCAATAAGTATGGAATTGTGGCAGGTTAGATGATATTCTGAGCTGACATACAACAGCAACATACTACTAAAATCCTTCATTACAATTACAATGTCACACGTGATCTCAAAAAAAAAAAAAAAAAAAAATTTTAGGTCTACAATCTTGGACAAAACCTGTTGGGACTCCTTGCACCAATGCATGCCATTCAAATTTGAGCAAAAGTATGCTCAACGAGTCCCCTCCCCTAACAATGTTGGTTTTTGTTCCTTAACACAAAATAAAACCACTGGAACCATCACTGAGATGGGGGTGCGAGAAATGGGGTTAGGATAGAGAAAAAGGTCATTACTAAGGCAACAAAAATAGAAAATGTCCCAACAATTTTGTCCAAGATTGTAGATTCCCTAGTATTTCAACTGAAACAAAATATTGAATGTATCTGATATTGTTTTCCAGGAAGCATTCAAGGCAGTAGAAGATGTCTATGGAATGATGCAGCTGTCTAAGCGACAGCCTAAACCACAAGTAATGGCTAACTACTACCAGAAAGTAGCCCTGGTGTTTTGGAAGTCTGGTAACTATCTCTTCCATGCCGCTACTCAGCAGAGGTCATTTCTGTTATTAAGAGAACAGAAGAAAACACTCACTTCTGAAGAAATACAAAAGTAAGTGTAATATATCATATAGCCTATCAATCTATAGGAAAGCACTGGTGGCTTGGTGAGAGCACCTGCCTCTCACCACTGTGGTCTAGGTTTGGATACTCAGATTCGCTATCACATGATTAGAGTTGATTGTTGGTTCTCTCTTGTGCTTTGAGGGTTTTTCTCTGGATGCTCCAGTGGATGAAGAGACAGTCCGTGGAAATGTCACTGCATCTCTACTGTTGTTAGTCATGTTTTCACAGTAGTGAAGTCATCTGCAGCATTGGATTAAACAGTTACGAACAATCTTATCACTTTCATGATAGAGCTTTTTGTGTATGAGTGGGAAATATATAGTACTAACTTGTGGTACATACACACTACACTTTGCAGTAACATTTTGATGGCCTTTCATTGTTAGCATGTGATATTTGATCACACGACAAATACAGTACAGCTACATTTGTACATTTTCTCACTCATAAAAATCCACTCTGTTTCTAATTTATTTACAATTATAATCATAGAATTTCTTCACATGTCTTGCTATCAACACTGGCCATACCAATTCCTGTAGCACTAAGTGACACAGAAAAGTACCTTGAGCTTGACGAATCATCTCGTGAAAAGAAAAGACGACTTGCTTCTCTTCTTGGACTCCAGACCATACCAACCAGAGACTCACTGATACAAGACATGGTAAGATGCATATTATCAGTAAGACTAGAGCAGTTTCCATACAAATGGGAAATTTACATTTCTGTTTTGTTTTGGACAGCTGAAAAGCAATGTGCTACAGCATGTGATGCCTCAGCTGCAATCACTTTATCAAACCCTGGAGAAAGATTTCCATCCTCTCCAGCTGTGCTTCAAAGTAGACGAGATTTGTAAGTTTATGGAATCAAGTGGAGAAGAGGAATTATGCCAATATATCCAGCCACTGCAAAAAGTTGCAATTGTGAGGCTCCTGAAACAGGTATAGTACAATGTATTCCTTTTCTATTTAGTACTTAGGGTAAATGATTTGAACCCAGTAGTACAACAAGATTGTGGATTTTGATCCTCTGGGGTGTGTAGTCTTAAGAAAGGCTGTTGTCGTTGGTGGGGATGGACATTTTGACAGTATCTTTCTATCTATCACATTGGCAAGAACAGACCTTTCTTATTGTGACTTATTTTTCATTTTTTATTATTTTAAAGGTTGCTCAGGTCTACCAAACCATGGAGTTTTCAAGGCTCTTAAAACTTGTGCCTTTCACTACAGAATACCAACTGGAAAATGCTATTGTTGAGATAGTAAAGAAACGAAATGTGCAGGTACTATAGGTGGATGTTATGTTTATAAACATTGCCATTGTGATGTTAATGTGCCAACCATTTTAACAATAGGTTTTGTCACATGGCTTTGTTGGATAATCCAATAGATTTTTGGTTGGCAATTTAACGACAATTACCCAAAACAAAATAAGTTGTTGTACGCTCACCTTTAACGCTTTAATAATACCAGAGTTTTGTGTAGATTTTTGAGAAATTTTCATTTACCTGTAACAGTGACATAACAAGTGTTACTTTAACTTGAAGACTTTCAAAATAACATTTTGAAATCCATCTGAATCATATGTAGAATTAGTGGATTTATGGTGTTGTGTGGTTTTTAGGTGCGTATAGATCACCGTACCAAGTCTATCAGCTTTGGGCTGAACCTTCATGTTGCCCACAGAGAAGAGATCCCAGAGGGTCCTTTCCTACAGGTTAGTCCTCGAGTGCTAATAAATTTCATGTAGTCATATACAGCCTTCAAGAATGGTTTCTGGTGTTATGGCTTCCTTTAATCTGAGTTTTGGCTTCTAGTTAGTAGTCCTTTTGATTGCAGAAGCCATAAATCCAGTTGCCTGGGTTGCATTTATAAGTGTATAATATGACATTCTCATGATTGCATCATTTTATACCACTACCAGAATGCTTTGTGAAATCACTTTCTTATTCAGATTTTACTACTCTCCTGAGAATAGAGACATTTGGTAAAATTTGTCTGACAGTAGCAGCCACTCAAGGCATTCTTGTGGCAGTAGTAAATCATGCCATCATGCAATCCTCCTACTGTATATCGTAAAGCATACTGCAAATGATGATTAACCTTAATATCAGTCCTAACTTCCACCAAAAGTACTGAGGACAACCTTCATCACCCATAACCTGATGCAGTTAGACCAAGTTGTTTGGATTGGAGATGTACAAATGGGATTTATACACTGTATATCAACAATATGTTGCCTTATCTGATCTTCAGAGTATGCCTTCAGAATCACTGAGAAACCAACTAACAATGATGTCAGTAGCTCTGAACAAAGCTGTTTCAATCATCAAGAAAGATGCAGAAAAGGTGGGCAAACTTGACAATGTTTAGTGAAATCAAGGCCATCATTGACAAATAGCTAATAATTGTGAAAGCACATGTCATTGGAAATTTGATGTTAGTCTCCCATTCTTTTAACACACCTTTTAACAAAATTTCCCATGCATTCTCTTTCATGAGTTAGAAGTTGCACTAGGTTCAGCAAAGTTTTTGGACAAAACTTGACATAAGAGAGTTAGTCACTTATAATTGTCATTGTCATTTGTAATCCAGGGCTAAATTTGTACATGATGATTAATATCTCGTTAATCTGAGCCATGCTTGGAGGAGAAACTCATGTCAACTGATGCATCTTGGCCCTTGGATTGTCCTGTATATTTCTATAGTATTAATGGTGTCTTGAGTTCCCTGTTAATTTGTTCACTGTTTGCTCTCTTAACAGGAAAAAAAAATTGACGAACAACAGCAATTGGCTCAGGCATACTTGCGCACTTCACGCAAGGAGCACAAGGCAATGCTTGAAAGAAAGGCTGTCATTGAAGCCCGCAAGGAGTACCTGGAGTCTCTGCATGTGGAAAGGGTATGCAGAATGCATAAACATTTTTAAGATAGAAAAATATTTATAGCTTTTGTTTGAAGCTGTGTCCATGGCTTGGTATGGCTTATGTACTGTGCAGTTTTCACAGTTAAAGCAAGCAAAGTTTGTTAAAGACCATTTGATGAAACATGGCTGTTCTTTGTCACTTGGAAACCGTCATTTGAATTAGGATTGTGGCTTATGTATCTTGGAATAGAGCAGATTTCATTTGACTATGAAAAGCTCCCAGCACAATCGGTGACGTAAGCATGCCTTGCTGTGACCCATGATGTTTTCTAGAATTTTGACGTGGCTGGCCATGTCTAGACCATGTCGCAACCACGTTTGTGGTGTGAACTTTTCAAAGTCATATGAAATCTGCTCTTTGGTTTTCCTTAATTCATTAAACAAAGACAATGTCCCTCTGCTATAATTCAGTGTTAACCCTTCAAACAATGTTAATAGTCTTGCTAAACTCTCTTTGCTATCAGGAAAGACTGGAACACTTGCGTCAGAGACAACAACAAGCTGAAAGTCTACAGGCTGAGCAAAATAGACTGGATGAAGAAAGAAGGCACAGAGAAATCCAACGTCGCAGGCAGGAGTTACAGGATATTGAAAAGAAGCAAGCTATGGACAAGATAGCTGCCTTGAAAAAGACAACCGTTGGAGCTAAAGCACTGAAGGACCTTACACCTGAGGTAATTAGATTACAGTAAATTAGATAATTTTTACCACTGTAAAAATATAAATGTGGCTGACAGAGCATGGAACTTAGGTTCCAAAAGTACAAGCATAAAGATTCAGATGTTCTATGTATAATGAGAATTCCTGTCCTGGATTTTTCTGTGCATTGCAAGCCATTAGAAATAGTGATATTTTTTGTTCCAGTAGTTGGTTGCATATGATGATAATGAAGTACAGTAAAATCCTAATGTCCACCAAATGTAGTGAGGACAACCTTCATCACCCATAACCTGATGCAACCATGATATTGGCAGTCAATATTAATGAATTGTATTCATACATGTGCATTTTGCTAGTATTAATGTCTGGTATGTTGCTTGTGACCCTAGGAAATTGATGCAATGAATCCTGATGACATCATAGCACGCCAAGTAGAGCAGCTTGACAAGGAGAAACGTGAACTCCAGACAAGACTCAAAACACAGGAGAAGAGGGTACATGTAACGTGAATTATTTTTTAGTAAATTTACAAGTTAAAAGCTAATCCAAATTTATGCTGCATATTTAAGGTGGATTACTGGGCTCGTGCTATGCGTCTTGAAGAAATTCCACTGCTTAAGAAGCAGTATGAGGAGCATCTAGTAGCTGACAAGGAATTCTGGGAGACAGAGGAAGAGAAGAGGGTACGTGGTCAAAGTTTGTTTATTATTCTGAGCAGTGGAACCAAAGATACGTTGTTAGGCTGTACCTTTAAGCATGTTGTATACCTTGTACCTTAATTCTACCAGAGAAAATTGAGCCTGCCCTCTTATGCACTATAAGGCCATCACATTTAATTATCATAATCCTCCCCCCTCTCCACTAACTTTTAAAAAGACTTTAAAACTTTACAAAATTGTTAATTGTTGGGAAACAACCTGGGTCACTCACTACAGACTCCAACCTAAGGTGAATGCCCAAAAATCAAAAAAGAAGTTAATTTTCTGCACAGGGAATGTAAAACCTCAGAACCCAGAGAAAAATCCTTCAGCACAGGAGAGAACCAACAACACCTCTACTCACATGTGATAGCACGTACAGAGATTATACCTGTGACACCACCCATGCTATCATCCAGCAAGAGGCCAGAAGATATCCATACGTTCTTTGCAACCGTGTTTCCACTTGAGTCTTTTCCCTGGCCAATTCTGAAAACACCTCCCAGGATCTCCATAGATTTCACACCTTACTCCTAAGAAAAATGTCCTTAGCTGAGAATGCCATGTTGAAATATAATTGTTTGCCTGGAGATATGTTCATTAAGTAGTAAAAATTATGTTGTAGACGTAGTAGCTATGGCTTAGGCCCAGGTCAAATGTTGAACTTCACATGAGAAAACTTATTGAAGGTACTTGATATTACATGTATAGATCACTGAAGCAATCACTGAACATGACAAGCTTGTTGAGACCAGTAAGAGATTGAGAAGAATGGCTGACGATAAGGATGAATTCCTCAAGTCTCTGATGGGATCACGCCATGAAGCTTACCAGGTGTGTAGGAATGTTACTGTTTTATAATGGCTATAGGTTGTTATCAGATTACAAAATTCTTGTTGCTGGGGCAGTAACATAAGGTGGGCTTCAGGGTTCCCCCCCACCTTGGTGTACCAAATTTTGTAACCCCCTGATTTTAAGCAAATCTTAAACTCTGATGCCAATAAAATACCACCAGAGCTTCCAAACGGACGGATAATCCCTGTAATTTTGCTAACCCCACTACCCCCATCTCATAAATGGTTAACGATGTTTCTCATTACCCCAAAGTCTTACAGTTGTAGTTGGCTTATTTTTAACCTTTTATTCTCTTAAGGCTAAAGTCAAGCAGTTTGATGAAATGGTTGAGCAGAAGCGTCAAGAGCGCTTGTATGAGCGTCGGCTCAAGCGCATCCAGGAAAGGAAAGCAAGGAAAAGACGTGAGATGGAAGAAGCTAGGAGAAGGGAAGAGGAAGAGAAGGCCCAAAAAGGTGAGTGAGTTAATAAGTTAACTGCGGTGCTTTCCATTTAAACCAGTCCTTCCGGTTGGAAATTCATTTCCTAAAAAACAACGATAAATGGTACGTGTTTCTTCCAACCAAAAAGAGCGGGAAAACACATATAGTACACGCGTCTACTGAAAGAACCAAAAAGAGCGGGAAAACAGATGGTACACGCGTCTACTGGAGAAACCAAAAAGAGCGAGAAAAGTAGTGGATTACCTCCATCGGTAGACCGAGTTTTACTTTCCAATCGGAATGACACATATCATTTGTTTTTCCAGCCGGAATTTCCGGTTTTTCCATGTAAATGGAAATTACCCCAATTCTCATAGGAGCTGCTTTCCATATCTGAATTTCTCAAGCAGTGTAGAAATCTTGTTGGAGCACACTGTGAAATATTATGAAATTGTTAAATATTTCATTAACAGAAAAAGAGGAGAGAGAGAGAAAGATTCGCGAAGAAAACGAAGCCAAGGAACGCGAATACAATGAAAAAAAGGCCAAACTAGATGAGCAGTTGAGGAAGCAACGAGAGAAGGAAGAGGAGATTGAGAAGCGTTTGACAGGGAGCAGAGAACCTCCTCCTGATACTGCTGACAAGCGACCGCCTGGAAGAATGGACAGAGGTTTGATGGCATTCATTATTTCAAAATCTCAGCGAAATGTATTAATATTGATAATTAAATTGTAATGAAAAGGAAGTTTTTGCAATTAAGTGTATGTTCTTCTTACATGTAGTTTTGACATGAACATTCGAAACGGAGGAGGGTTTCTCGTCGCCAGCCCAACTCTGGGACCTTTTAATTTTATTACGAAAGATAGTTTGATGATAAGAGATCCATTGTCAATACTATTTGATTTCTCGATGACTTAAAAATATATGAACTGGACTCGTGTAGAAATATAGGGCTAGAAAACTAAAAAAAAAAGGATCTCAAAATCAAAACTTCCAAAACTTTCTGAAACTCCAAGAATTTTAATTCAATACTAGGGTGGAGAGATGATGAGCGTGAAGGACCGTGGAGACGTGGTGGGGATCGTGACATGCGTGACCGAGACATGCGTGATCGTGAAGGCCCACGTGATCGTGACATGGGATCATGGAGAGCTGGTATGGATGATCGTGGACGTGACGGTAAATATTGACACTCGGTTTTATAAATGGAACACACTAAAACAATAGGCGAATTTATTTGATGGTCGCAGGAATAACGTAGTAGATGAGTATTTATATTATTATCAGGTGATCCACGCCGTGATGATCGTGATCGTGATCGTGAAGACTCTGGTCCATGGAGGCGCCCCATGGACCGCGAAAGGCCCAGAGAGGAGTATGGCAGAAGAGGTAAATATATGAAGCACATCGGGAGAACATTTTGCGGGAGAAAATGGCTGTAATTCAGCTATAAACATTCCACGCGAGACCGGAAATGACGTCGTCCCGAAAGCAAGTAATCTTCTCAACACCGTTAATTATTCGTTTGTTTTTATTTCTAGACATGGATAGAGATGTGCGCAGGGACGATATTGATTCTGGTCCATGGAGAAGAGGAGGCGGAGGAAGAGATGAAGGTGGAAGAGGGGAAGGTTATGGTCGTGATAGGGGCGGAGACAGGGGCGGTGATGGTGGTTTTGAACGTGGCTCATGGCGTGACCGAGATCGAGGAGGTGGTGGAGGAGATAGAGATCGTGGTTACGATAGGGATCGCGGGTATGATCGGGACCGCGGGTACGATAGAGATCGTGGGTATGACCGTAACCGTGGATACGACCGAGACCGTGGATACGACCGAGACCGTGGGTATGACCGAGACCGTGGGTATGACCGAGATCGCGGGTATGACCGAGATCGCGGGTATGACCGAGATCGTGGGTATGACCGAGATCGTGGTGACAGGGGAGGCTTTGGTGGTGGTGGTGGTGGTGGTGGTGGTAGCGGTGGTAGTTGGCGTGACTCGGGTGACCGTGACCGATTTGAGAGAGATCGTGATCGTGATCGATTTGAAAGAGATCGTGGAGGTGGAAGCCAGTGGCGCAGCCGAGATCGTGAGCCAGAGTCTGAACGTGATGGGCGCGATCGTGATTCTTGGCGATCACGCGATGATCGTCAAGATGAACCAAGCCGCTCTCAGTCACGCCCAGAAGGTAAAAGCATAAATAAGTATTAATCTTTATTAGAAGCTAGGATCCTTATTCTCCTTGTTTTGAACCGTGTTGTATGCGTTATCATCGCCACAGCGCACGAGACACGGAGATATAACAAATGTGGATTTTAAATCCCAGGATTGCTGTCCTTGTTTGCTATCCTGCTATGAGCTTTATCCTATATTCAGTATTTGTTAATCTATTAATATTAAAAGGCGTGCTGTTACACTAGGGGATTTTCCTTGCAACTTGTCTCGCAATTTTGTTGCCGCAACCGTTGCGAGAAGTAAAACTCGGAGACACTTTTGGTATGTTACACTAGGCAATGTCTCGTGCAACTTGTGCAACAAAATTTCGAGAGACAAGTTGCAAGGAAAATTGCCTAGTGTAACAGCACCTTAAAGAAGTTACTCAACGCACTGTGAGCAACTTCGGGAGTACCCTCTCCTCATTTCGGCCCCCGTATGATAAAGGGAAAAACAGCCATAGACAGAAAAGTAAAATTTTTTTTTTTGCATAAAATACTCTTTTGACGCTGAATTACCATAATTTTATCTGTTCATTGACTCGGATATCTTTCTTATTTGTAGGGAAGTCTTGGTCAGCATCTAGGCGTGGTCGTGACCGTCCCCCTGGCTCAGAGAATGACCCTGATGGCTGGACAACTGTCCAATATAAATGATAACCAGTAGTGAATCTTTATTTCATTCAGAATTATATTAATGTTAACAAGTCTTAGTGTGCTATCGTAGAGCTGATCCACTATTACTTACGGGTCACATGATCATTTGCTGCCATAAGTGATAGATAAAAATTCAGTTAAACTTTGAAGTCATGCTAGGGACAGCTTTATTGACAGACGAGTGATGATTATTCCCGCAGATAACAAAATTGGGATATAATTGTGGTGGATTTTAAAAATCCTCGAAAATGATGGTATTAATTATCCATTATGGTGAAAGATGATCATCAGTGCATCAGTGACCATCCTTAGGCTACATAGTTCACGACTCCAGAATTTGGAGCCAAACGAAATAATTGAATATACCAAGCAAATGCCTGTGGATGGTCCCAGCTTTGACCTGGCTTAGTTTTCAGTCCTATTAGTTATCATGAATACATGATTTAATAAGTTAACATGATTTCCTTCGTCCAATAAAATATTATGACCACTCATTCTAGTGCGCATGTCGTTTTGAAACCAACTTTATTACAAACCCTACGAAAAAAATTCGTACTTCATTGATACATTTATACCTCGTTCTACTGTTTTCAAATCTGAAAGGGAAAAGGATATCTTGAAGTGATTTTTGCGACATCCGCTATTGAATGCATGCGTCCTTACAAGATTTAAAGGGAAAGAGGCGAAAATCACTATCCAAAGAAAAAATTCATACTTCCGGTAAAATGGCGCGCTGTGATTGCTTACCGGTCTAGAATTTCCCTGTACCTACCATTTCTATAGACCAAGAAACTTGTTTAAAAAACATTTTAGTTTAACAGTGTTTGTAGAAAAGTAGAAACCTTTAGTGTGTGTGTGTGTTGGGGGGGGGGGGGGGTTAGGTGTTGGTAAGTGGTTGACCAACAACTTACCAACCACTAGCCGTACGGTGCGTATAGTTCACAATAGCCATATATTCAAATGTCCCATGAATAGCCACTGCGTTTGGTAAAACAATTTTCCACTTATACTAGTATTGATAATTCGCCTTTCCGAAATTCAAGGAAAGACTGGGCACGAACTCTATTTTGTCCCAAAAATCAATCCTAGAATCCAATGCAAGATGGCGGCACCTTTTGATCTCGTCCTCGATTCTGTGCGGCATGAGTTACAGGGTTTGTACGGGTTTTGGAAAGTCTTGGAAAGTTTTGAAAATTGATTATGCAGTTTTCCAGAACCTTGAAAGTTTTGAAAAATTGATTTTTGGTCTGCTAGGCTATGGAAATGTTATGGATTGTTTGTAGCTTGTCCAGCTGATACCTTGCAAAGAATTGTTTTCATTGTAAAGTGCCAAAGATTTTTCTGTCGGGCACTGTACGTGTGGTGTACGTATTGTTTTGCATTGGTAAATGTATGTTGAATGGTTCAGATCCATGAACTTGGCTTTATTTTCGTGCTTTGTGTGATTTTGGAAATTTGAGTCAAAGGGCTTTGGAAAGTTTTGAAAATTCTCACTGGGGATCCTGTACGAACCATGGAGTTCGTTTCCAGTGTCAAACCCTCGATTTCATTACCGTAGCAGTTTCTTCTTGGTGTTGTTATGTAAATTATATAGTTTTTAATCAACGACTCTTCTTTGCTTCATTGTTTAATCATCGCCCGAAGTCCACTGTCCATTGTCCATTGCTGAAATCGAGGTTTTGGTTAGTACTGGCCTCAATCATATCTTGGGAAAGGCCTATTGCGAGGCTTCAAAATCGTTCTGATGTAATATGACTGCGGTTCACTGTTACTAGTAATGAAATAAAAGAACAAGACCGAAATTTCGAGCAATCAAGCGTCATTTCACACGAGTCTCGCGTTCATGCATCTCTTTTTGAGAACCCTGAAATGAACTAATGTATTCCAAGCATGCTCCCTTTCTGCTTGCGTTGCGTTCGGGCATAGGTACCCACAGGCAGCCCAAGCAATGGCTCTGTGAATAGTCCGTATAGTATGGTTTTCATTGATGTTATGAAGAAAATTAAAT
>WUAP02196218.1:0-21522 GCA_015163945.2 Stichodactyla helianthus | reverse complement strand
ATGTAGAAGACTTAATTCAGGAAAGTACTAGTGTAGCAGAGAGATTGGTTTCATCCCCTCTAAAATGTTCAAGATGACTCTTTTAGGGCCAAGCTATTTACGTGACGAAACATTTACATAATAATATCTATGTACTTATAATGTATGCAAATTATGCAATTCAATGCTTTATACCTCAACACTTGTTAAACGTTTCAGTAACACTTGACAATGAAGTCATGATGACACTGAAACATCCTGGATTGAATAAAATCTTATTGCTATCCTTCTTAGTACTATGTTTTTCTAAACAACTACTCATAAAGAATTAGTCTGATAGTATACATTTATTTATAGAAAAAACATTGTTGCAGCATCAATAGCCCACTTTCGATATTTTGGTTGAGAGATCACACACAATAAGAATGGAATTGAGGTGCAGGGGAAACAATGAAATAATTGTAATTATTCTTTTGTTTTTCCGGAACCTTGATATAGATATGTTTGTGTGTGATCACTTAACCAAAATATTGAAAGTGGGCTATTGACAATTGACAATAGGAAACCACAAGGGATGTTGGTAAATTAAACTCAATTTAATTTATTCACATAACACAACCACACATACACACAGATTTACCTGCAGAACTGAATACAGCATGAAAGGATGAAACACAGTATCAAAGTGAAACCATGAATAAATTAATTACAATTAAAAGTACCGACGTCCCTTGCAGTCTCCTACTGTCAATTATCAATCAATCCTGCAACAACCTTTAAGTATAGTATATGATTGTTTATAACATAGCTCTTTTGTGAATATGGTACATACCTCCTCTTCCTCTGCTTTCTCATCTTCTTCATCAGGCTCATCTTCACTTAGACTAAGTGTTCTGTTAATGTTTGGACAATGCTGCTTGAAGAACCCATATACATGTTCAACTCTGGCAAACAATAAGTTGGACAACATTTGTCAGGAAATGATTATGATCATCATCAGTTGCATCCATCCATGAACAATATTGTGGCAGAAACATGTTCTGTTGTGTCATTAAACTTAAAGTTTTAGCTGTCAAACTTCAATGTTTCTCCCAGCTTCTCAAAAGATTCAGAAAAAAATCCAATTTAGCGAGTTTCTAGATTTGATTCTGCATATCTTCTGAGAGTGCCACTCCATGCTGAGTTTCTTCCATATATATTGACAGCAACTGTTCTGAAAAAATTGTGGAACTGGGAAAAAAAGTGTGAGAGACTTTGGAGTATGATGGCCTAAACTTTGAAGTTTAACAGTGCAACAGAACATGTTTCTGCAGTGACTGTTCATGGGTAAGATGCAAATTTACAGAAGCACTGCACCCTTCCATATATTTCAACAGCATACCTGGTCACAGGAATAGCAAACCAATATTCTCTTCTTCTTCTGTCTCTATTCATCAAGTCTTCTCCTTCATGTAGATATTGTCCCTCCCCTGTCAGGCACATACACCAGTGTTTTTTACTAATCCTGATACACAGGTACAGCAGCTGGTCATCTGTTGATGCAGTGGAAGCAGGACGTGGAATAATCTCTTCTTCACATGCATGGTCATCTTCAACTACAATATTGTAACACACATTAAAAATCTCATTTTAATTTATAAAATAAATAAATGCACATGCTGA
This sequence comes from Stichodactyla helianthus, assembly GCA_015163945.2. Lineage (NCBI taxonomy): Eukaryota > Metazoa > Cnidaria > Anthozoa > Actiniaria > Stichodactylidae > Stichodactyla > Stichodactyla helianthus. The sequence continues at coordinate 19,881 of WUAP02196218.1, read as the reverse complement.
TTGGCTGGCTATGTTTATGTCAGAGGATAAAGATGTGAATGCTAAAACAGCAAAAAATATTTTATAAGCAATATGAAATGATTGCTTAATGGACTTAATGTCTTTGTAGTGTGATATAAACACAGACTCAAAAAGCAATAGAAACACTTGGTATGCCCCATGTTCCTAAACTTACTTTTCTCATGCTCTTCATCTCCCAGTGTGTTTATAGCACAGTAAAGAGATGTCCAGGTGCATTTTATATTGCTTAAATAAATGAAAGTTACACACCTGGAATTGGACACTTTCCACAAATTGGTTCACTTGTCAAACAAAGCATTCATTACTGAAGGTGCAAGGTACATGTACAAAATTTAATTTGAATATTTTTTGAATTACCTTACTGCCTCAATTGAATGTTTTTGTTTGTTTGTTTGACCACTGAACTGATGTACCTATGGAAAGTGTTCACCCGTACAACTTCTGCTTGTAACAACGAAAAGTAGATTTTGGTGGCAGCAAATTAGAGCATTACCCTAGCTGTATATGACATTCCATATTAAGGCATGTCCATTTGAAAAATTGTGTATCCTCCAGTTTTGGCAGCAAAAGAAAGTGCATATGCCTATGGAAAGTTATGGAATGATGTACATTGATTGACATCAAGCAAAATAATTTTGAGTTTATACTGATGGCAAGTTGTATAATTCTATGTATTATTGCCTTTGAAAACAAGTAAAAATGACCTTTAGTTCATGACTTAATTACCAATAGCAATTTGCAAAATCTGAATAATCCAAAAAGTTACATTTGAGAGAAAAGAAATGAGAAAAGAATGAACAGATGGACCTAATAATGAACAGATGGATCTAATAATGAACAGATGGATCTAATAATGAACAGATGGATCTAATAACGAAGAGATGAAATGAAAAAGATGCTTTTACACCCATCCTATAACCCATTACCTACATGTGAAATGTCATTCTCATTCTACTTGACTACCAAGTTATACAGTACCTTGGTTTCTGTTGCCAACACCTAACCAGTATTTAACTTCTCCACTCAAATTTGCCAGAAATGATGAAGAGCGCTTCTTCTCAACAGAAGCTGGTGATGAAGAACTGACATTATCTATCACACTATCATGACTAGTGTCATGGTCAGAGTGTCCCTTATGAGAATGCACTATTGCATCATTGGACCCATTACCCTGAAGTCCTTTTTTACATGTATCATCTTGATCCCTTCCTGATTTTGTCCCCTTGTCATTCCATTTGTTTTGTGGTGAACAAATCCCTGAATCTTCAGATACAGGTGACAATGAGTTACAGTCTTTTTCAATATTGGTCATCATTCCTTCTAGCACACAATGCTCATCCTTGGAGCTTTGAGTATCTTCAAGTTCATGTTTTTGTTCAGTGACAACTCCTGTGACAACATCTGATATCAAGTCATTAAGAAGTTCTTTTACAATTTGTTTTATTTCCTCTGGTGGCTCAGTTTCATGTATTCCACTTTCTCCTTTATCTACTTCTAAAGTGTCATGACTATTGTCTCCTGTTGCAGTACCTCCTCCTTTATCTACCATTGATGATGGAAACGGTTCCACTAATCCCTTATCTGTCTTGGTATTATTAAGTTCATTGTTATCTATTTTAGTTGCAGTGGCATGAGATGGTTCTTGCTTGTGTTGTAATTTAGTGGGTTTGTTTAGTGGACTGCTTGTGCTAGGGAGGTATGGCTGCTCACTGTTCTGATGACTGACAGACTCTCTCATACAATCATCAAGGTAAAACCTGCATATGAATCACATAATACTGACAGTAAAGGTGCTGTTACACTAAGCAATTTCCTTGCAACTTGCCTCACAATTTTGTTGCAAGACAAGCTGCATGAAACATTGCTTATTGTTATATAGCTATGGATTTTCCTGATATAACAAATGCTCTCATTGGCTGAAAGATGATGTGGTATTAACTAAATCTAAATGTATTCTGAGCGGGAAATAACTTATTTCCCAATCGGGATACAAGTAGCATGTGAATAGGAAACTAGGTAAAATAAACCAGCACACAGCCAAGTACACATGAGCAGAGTGTGATTAATCCCGTGGCATGATATCTTGCATGAATCAGAAACGAGAAAGCTGATGAAAACCACTTCAGATTCCAGAGTCCAGGACTTTTGTTTACTTTTCGCTTCCTCACTGAATAAATTCATTTTATTTTCGAAATTGGTTGGGAATCATTTCTCTGTCGCTATATAACAAAACACTTAATGTCCGATCCCTCGTAAACTTAAGTATGGCTACAAATTTACTGTAGTTATCAATTGTTTTATGGTACGGAAGCAAAATGCTTAATTATTACTACAGGAATGGCACAGAGGTTACACATGAAGTATATCATTCAGGCTAAAAATAATAAGTGTATGTGTGATACATGAAATTAGCACATTTTAGAGTGTGATTTATGAACTCTGGGTTTAACTATTGCATGTAATTCTACCACAGGCATTTCAACATTACATGTGATGTGTGAATTTTAGAAATATCAGTGTAGGAAACATGATACAAACCCCCATGCCACCCTGTTATTAGAAAGACTGATTTGGGAACACATTCATTTTTGCTTTTCAATTAATTACAGCAACACAAATTCTTGGATATTTAAAATAAGTTTCAAGATATTTCAATACCTGCCAGTTTTGAGAGGATCATGGATAGCCATAGCAGCAATGTCCTTGAAAAGAGCAGCACTCGTAACAGCAGACATTGGGGTCTTTATACTATATCTATCTCTACCCCTATCCATCACCAAGGGTTCTGAGACATTAGGATTGAATATGACCGACTGAGGAGTGACAAGCATCACTCCATTCACCACACCCTATGGAGGGAATTAATGAATAAATGAGTTATCATTTAACAGGGTACATGCTGAGTCATCCACTTAAAATCTAAGGAGTATTCAAGGAGTTTCTAAGGACCTTAAAATAACTTTTCAAGAAGAATGTTCAGCTCAATGAGCTATGGGTTTACACAGTGTTTTTAGTTGCTCACCTAAACTTAATTATACTTCAGCAATGCAATTTCAAAAATTTCCTTACAGGGAAGTAAGACCTGGTTGATATTGTATTTTGCAAGTAATTGTACAGTGTATGGCTGATCAATGAGAAAAAACTGCTTTTCAGCATTTTAATTGATAATAAAAAAATTTCGGATGACTGGATCTATTTCAGAACCTTGCAAGTAACAGTGCAGAAATTCAAGGAGTTTAGCTAAAATTTTCAAATTCAAGAGTTTTTCAAGTGCCCTTGAATTCGAGGAGTTTTCAAGCGAGTAGCATGAACCCTGATTTAAAGACTCGTGTTTCTGCATTATTATCACTTAGAAAATTCATGAACAATTAATGAGGCCAAAACAATGGAAAATCATAAGCATGAAGGAGTTTTTAATTTCATATAAAGATTTGTCCTCATTTGCATTCCACTTTAACTTGAAGTTTCTTGGCCAAAATTACTCAATTCATTTTAAAAATCACTACAACATGAAAATATAGTCCTAGACATTTCCTAAGTGGTATAAAGTATTCGCGATCGACCTTTATGGGCATAAAATGGCTTGCCTACGGCTCACCATTTTAAATGCCCATAAAGGTCTCCTGCTCATACTTTAGATATTACTTAGACAAAACAAAGCCATGCACGTGTAGCATTATAGACATACAAGAAAAATAAATAATATATAAAAGAACAATTGACAATTAGTGTAAGAGTGGCCAAGTGTAGCACAACTCTGTTTTTAAGAGTTCTTAAAGAGTTCTTGCTGTCACCAAAGTGGGTTTCCATGACTGAAAAACATGTCACGGTCACGCATTGAAACGTCTGTAATTCCACCCACAAACTTCAACATTTTAGCTTACATTTCTTTTTGCACGTGCAGTGGCACCCTTTTACAAATTAACAAACAGACTGCCAACTGAGTCATCCTGAAACAGCTCATGACAGTTTCTTCTATAAAGAATTTGGTCTATTTTGGTATTCGACTTTAAATTCATATGCCAACTAAAAGGGATAATTTCTAGGCAGAGTCATAAACATTTAGGGCCTGGCCATGGCATTCTTTTTGTCGTAAAAACCCACTCCTTTGACATCTGTAGTTAACACACTTGAGAAATATATAGACTTTTTATTTTCTCATGTGTGTCTGTAATCTCATGGGCAAGTGGCCTTATGTTGTTTATATTAAATGTTAATTTTAGTTAATGTGCTATATTTTAATGTATAATAAACACATTTGCATAACTGACCTGTCCATCAGTGATGTATTTGGCTTTTATCTTCAGGAATGTCTCAGTGATTTCTTCTTCTTCATCACTTAACAATTGTACCTTCTTGGTAAGTTTGATTTTTTCATTCTGCCTGTATGAAGGCTGCTGATTGGTTACCTACAAAAAATTAAAATCAAATTACTTTTTACTATCAGAATAATTGTTAAATCTCTCATTCATCTAGAGTTTGGTATCACAGGAAAATTTTTTTGTTTCCCAAATTGGGAACAAAATATGGGAAAATGCTACAAAAATCAAAAATGGGACATAATTACCCCAATATTCCTTGAACATTTATTCCATTTTCCTTGAGTAATTTTTGGTTTTTGTAGCATTTTCCCAATTTGTTCCCAATTTGCGAAACGAAAATTTTTTCCTGTGTATATTTTGTTAATAACTAGTCCATGATATTGGAATGTGAATTAAGATCATGATAAATATGGTACAAAATGCAGAAACAACCAATAGGTTCATTGGACTTGCAAAAAGAAATGTGTGGTTTAACACATAGCTAATGTTTTATGAAGCTATGAGCCACATACAATGAGATTGAGTGGAATAATTGTTTTATTATACCCACATCCACTGGATTGTGAGAAATATAGAAATTTAATTATTTTCAAGTTTAAAAATGAAATAGCGTCAGCAAAACACTCCGCCATTTTGTTTACTTATCTAATTACTGGATATGAGCTGATATCCTAGTAGTAGAGGAACCAATCAGAGTCTGTGATTGCTCACATCCAATGGATGTGGATATAATAATAAGGCCCCTGCCTTCCATTACAAAATGAACTATCCCTTAGAATCAAGTACCTCAGGTTTACTGCTGTCTGATGGATAAGTATGGTGATTATCCTTACTGGTATCTTGAGCAGGCTTTCTTTCAGGCACATACAGAATCTACCAAATAAAAACAAAAGCTTTAACCACCACCATAGTGATAATAACGTAGTGTAATGCTAGCCAGAATGTCTGAACAAAGTAAGCTTCATGCAACCTTAGAGATCTTTATAACTTATCTTCACATCAGCTCGGTTTTCACTGTTCTTCTTAGTTGATTATATCGCATAACCCCTTGGCCCAATTCCCACGATTTTCAAAGTCAGTGGCGGCTTTGAAATCTTCCAGGGAAGATTTGGGGCTAAAGAGCTAATCAATTATGCAGGGGAAATATACATTATAAGTATTCAGGGGGCACGAGGTGGGTAATGTTCGTGTGATAGCCCATGTGGGACTCAATTACAGAGAACTACACATGCTCAAGACACAACATGAGTGGAAAACTTCAGAAGCAAACTTGCGCTTGGTTTTTGTTACAGTGTATTAACAAAGATAGGAGATTAGAAATAAATCGTTTTTTCTAAAGTATTGTGGACAATTTGAGAATATTTTTTATGTATGTTTTTAAGCTTGCCAGGATTAATGCTTTCATTTTTTGAGATTATTGTTTAGCGTTAGCACTAAAGAAGGTATAGCTCGCCAATTTGAAAATAAGCCAGTTATTGGCCTTCAGCTTGTGTTTATGTGATATATTCACCTCAGGCTACGTCCTTGGTGAATATATCACATAACCCCTCAGATATTAAGAAATTTTTTGCCAAGATGTATCATGGGATGCTTTGGGGAAGAACATGGCACCTTTCTACTGGTACTGAAGAGTTAATCCTAAAATATTAACCACTTAACATTAATGGTCTTATTTTTAATGCATACTTTTATGCACTGGATTTTTGCGACTAAACAAGTTTTTTTCTGCCCTTATTTGGTAAAATCAGACATTTTCACCTTAATGTACAGGTTGATTAAACATACAAATAAAAGGGGAAAAAGTACTCAGATCCCATCATTGCAATCATTTCTTTTTGTACTGATGTCACTAATTCAATGTGGAAAGTAAAAAAATGAGAATCAAGCACTACAAAGTTTATGCAATTGCCTATCATACTAACTGAATAAATTAGATTTTAAAATCATTGGATACCATGCATTTTTTGTTTTCTCCCAATGTCAAGAGAAAATTATATGTTTATACTAAGAAAGAACTACATACATTAAAATATATAATTAAAATAATGATTGAAATACATTGAATGAACTTAATATTTTTGTGACCTTCTTAGCAGTAGGATGCAGCTGTAGTTCACAAAGTTAACCTTCCCTCAAAATATTCCTGTGTGACTGTGTATAAAGGCTAAAATTCCAGTTACTAACAGTAACTAATAAAAACAGTAGTCTAAGAAGCTTCGTGATGATCGATGTACTTACATGTAATGCTACTTTGGCCGTCTTTTTGCAAAAAACTTAACCACAAAAATAAATCACATGTTTAAGAAAGCCCTGGTGTATAACAGCATGGCATATTTAAATTATGTACTACCTTGACACAAGACTTGAATGGCCAAACATTGATCCATAAACAGTCCAAAAACATCCTCTATGTACAGTCAGCACTGACTATAGGTTTCGAATCTTAAACCACAACTATAAATATGGAAACTCATTTCCTTTGGAGTAATAATTGTTATTCTTACATCTTCAGCGGACAAGAGAAAATAACAACCAGGGTCATCAATAATTCACAAGTACCACAAGTAGTACCTGAAAGAAGCTACAACAATAGCTAACTTATGATGACAAAAATTTTTTATACTATATGTTTAAAATAAATGTCATGTGAACATTCTTTAATCAAATATCAAAATTTGCAAAGAGAATTTTGCAAAGGACAATTCATGTCAACCTCAAATTGTCCTTTTAATTCTTATGATCTTTATTGTATTCCTTTTCATTTTTAATTCTAATCTTAATCTAGCTTTACTCACACTGAAGATGACAATACGGATGGTGTAGAAACATGCATGTGAAATTCAAACTAAGCGTTGGGTCTTTTTTCAAAATTTTTTATTTTGATATACATTATATGTAAAGACTATCACAATAAAATATATCAAAGCAGTGGCAGACCACAAAATTGCTGATCATCCAATCAGAATGGAATATTACTGATCACTGGATTACAGTCTGGAAAATCCACTGACACCTCCAATTACTCAGTACATGAAGAGCAGATTTCATTTGTTTGTAAAAAAGTGTGCAGCACAAATACAGTCATGCCACAGTCAAGGCAGTGACAGCAGTGTGTAAAAATTATAGAAAACATCATTGCTGCAGCAAGGCACACTTACAGCACCACTGTGCCATGTGCTTTTCACAGTCATACAAAATCTGCTCTAATGACATCTACTACCTTCAACCTACCAACAGATTGCAATCTTATATCTTAATGCTATACAGTCCTACAATGAATATCATACCTGTCCAGGATAAAGCATATGTGATGGCAATCTGTTCATCCTTGTTAGTTCTGATGGTGTAGTATCAAATGTCAAAGCTATCTTTGCCAGTGAATCACTATTGCCAACCTAAAAAGACACCAGAACAATTATGACAAATTTACGGTTACTTGCACCTACTCATGAACAACTGTGACAGCATCATCTTCTGTCATGCCGTTAATATACTTTAAAGTTTTAGCTGTAAAACTTCAAAGTTTTGACCAAGAAATTCTAAAGTTCCTTCTGCCCTTTTCCCCAGTTCCACATTTTTTCTGAACAGTGGCTGCCAATACATATGCTATTGAACTGGAAAAAACTCAGAATTGAGTGGCACTCTTTGAAGATATGCAGAATCAAGTCTAGAAAGTACTACATTGCAAGTAGGCTAGAGGAACTTTGACAGGCTAAAACTTTAAACGGCATGAAAGAACATGTTTCTGTCAACTGTTCACAGGTAGATGAAATGGACAGTATCTCAAATTGAAATTCAGTACAAATATAACAGCTCATGATAATCCAAAAATATGTTGTAGACACTACGTCATGTACAGTAGCTGGATAGAATGTTTTCCCATTTCAAAGCCCTTGGGAATTACTCATAACATATTTTGAGTTTTACACTGCATATTTAATTTATCACATCAAGTAAACAGAACACTTATTAACCTAAGGGTATGGCCATTTTCTGAAATAAGAAAATAAAATGCAAATGCCTTTCTAATAGATCCTTTTTACTTTAATGCGGTATACAAAGACATCTCATGAAAACTCATGTTGTATCTCCTTATTGTAATGTATGGACAGTTTCTGGAATAAATGACTTAAATACCATATTCAGACCTGGTTATTTTTATTGGTATTTTTGAACAACTATAATGCAGGTTGAATATTTTTGAAATGCATTGCATGATTGATGACCTCAAATGAAGATGTCATTTTTTGTGTAGTTCATAGGTAAATTTATTTTATTATATATTAATTATTGATGAAATATCTATTTTTCTTCATTGCCAAAAAAACTGTTCTTTTCACATGTGAAAATAACAAGTTCTTTTCACATATGAAAATAACACCACCATGGTTTTATACCTTTTACAGCTATTTGAAAACAATAAGATTTGTTCATTGATAATTACTGGCACATAATATTAACAGAATATTACATAGGCACTTAGAGATACAGATTTAATCTTCTTGTGTTACAAATCTCTCACTCATTTGCTGAGCTCACTCATGAGAGATCTTTGCAACACTCAAAGATAAAATCTGTATCTCAGCATGTCCATGTAATATCCTCTATTTATAGACACAGTCAAATTCAATAAATGGTGAGATGATGGTAATATTTCTTTCTTTTTAAATATGAACATATTTTTGAAATATGGTGGTGCTAAGGGTACATACTCATTAATTTCACAGGGAGCCAACTTTTGAAAGCAATTAATAATAATTAAAATCCAAACAAATCTTATTCCATTGATCTGCATTTTGAAGTTGAGATAGCATGGTAACTAATTATAACATGAGCAAACAGAAAAATCAATTAAAAAAGAACATTTTCTAAATACATGATTAAGTCTTCCTATATATTCAAGGGACCAGCAAGTAAATATTCTGATCATTTACACTGAAAAACTAACAATACAATTTCACTATCTTCTTCCCAAAAAAAACTTGATCAAAAAGATCCCTAAATTGGTGGATTCATCTATTGAAAACTCTTTCAGCTCTTTCTTGAAGATTTTTAGTTGAACTAGATGATCTAAGATCGTACATTGGGCTCCAGTGACACACACTGCCACAAGTGTCAATCATTAGCTATGCCCAGCGGTTCTATGAACTAAAAATAGGATGTGTAATAGATGTGTGATTTCCAGACAAGTCAGACAAATATCACAAACTGTAACTGTACTCTGGAGTCACTGTGTCAGCGGTATTGCCCATTACACGTGATTGAGCTTTTTGATGATACCTTAGGTAAACCTAGTCTGCTTCCACCCGACTAAAAAGCTATGAAGAATTACAATTAAGGTATCATGATATCAAGAAAATGTTCCAACTCAGGGCAAACTGGGACTGAAAATTATTTACAATTATTCTTAAATGCCTCATCAAAGTTATAAAATAATAAAAATTTTAAAAATGTTGAGACCTTTAATACTGAAAGCAATTAAGATAATCCACCATAAAGGACCTAAGAAACTAGGAGGTGATTTGAAACAGAATAATTATTACAATAAAATGACCAATTTTCAGAGAAACAAAATACAAATTCAGATTTGGGGTTACAAATAATTACATTGCTCTCTGAAGGATATGATGGCTGTAACAAGGAAACTATTATTTTTTTTACAAAATTACCATATAAAATAAAAGCAATCTGCTGAAGCAATGAAATCTTAAAATTTTAGAAAAAATCTTAACACTTATTCATTCTGATAATTATATTACTAAAGTATATAAGAAGAGCTGAGGGAATCTTTCTGTAGATACCAAGTAATGAAAATGAAAGGTTTGAATAGCTTTGTTTGGTTTAAAAACACAAATAAATGAAGAGTAGAGGGCAGAATACAGAATATGAATTATAGGGCTTCATTTATTAGACTGTAGTAAATATAAAGTCACCGCAATCTGAACTTACTGTTTTTTAAATTCTCAGAATGCTCACACCAACCAGCCTTTGATATTGAAAAAAGAACGATTCACATGAATAAGAGAAGTGAGGATGGCTTCTTCTGTATCAACAGTATCATTAATTAGACTGACTTCAAATGTCTGTTGTCTAGCAACAGAATCTTAACTTATTCCATTAACATATTCACCTTGGCAACCATATGGTTCTGAACAAAATGAAAATTTAAGAAGTGATGTGAATTTTATCTGGTCAATACCGGTAGCTAAAATTTTTCATGTGAAAACTAAGAGTAAGCAAGATTAGACTACAACATTTAATGCAATAACGTCTTTTAAACTTTAGTATATAGCGTAAACAATCATTAAGTCTTTAAATGAATAAAACGTAGGAAACTTTTCAAGATATTGCTGAACAAGCTTGAATAATTATTTTATTTTTGGCTCACTCACTTGATTAATTTACCTCACTTTAAAAAAAGTGCAACACTACAATTATGCGAAGCAAATGACTGTTTAACCATTTTCACTGCATGAGCACCTGTTTGGAGTCTTAGCCACAAAATGTACAATCCCTCTAAACCTAGTTAGCATATGTCACAAAAATCCCAGACATTCGACAATCCTTATATTTTTCTGACAGTCCCAGACATTTTGGACCAATGAAAATGTGGCAAAGTGTCTATCCTTGACCATCTGGGATGATGAAAATTGGGAATGATTCTATTTTCCCAATTCTGTTCGTGACTATCCTAGATTTGTAGTCAGGGTTATAGTCAGGTATGTTCAAATAAGAAATTACATTTTCATAATTTGGGAATATAGGAATTGATTGGGTAAATATCAGGATGTAAATATCACAACATTTGTGCAGAGTAAAACATTGGGTGACAAAATTAAGAATGCCTCCCTAGGAGGCTAAGATGGCCTGGGATTTTTCCAACATACCGTATTTATATAATATTATCAATTTTAAAAAGGCCTTTTCAATTTTCCTCCCATATTCCATCATAATCATCTTCAACTGTAAGACAATACCTAGTAGGTTAATTAAAAAAGCCATTTTATTAATAAAAAATATTACATGGTCATCTCACTGAACTACTACCTTACAGAAATTCACTTAGTAAAACAAAATTCAATTTCATTTCTGTCAATAACTCAATTTAGTAGGAGTACTGGGGAATTTAGTAATTAGTACGATTCAGTCATCATTCATTAAGTTTAACTCATTAAAGTTAGTTGTATATTATTTTTAGCATCTTTAATACAAATAATTCGCCAGACTCTCTTTCAGTTTTAAAATTTTTAGTATTAATGGTACCAATTGTTTATAGCAAATACGTATTTCCCAAATTCTCTTTCAGTCTTGTACATTGTATTTTTAGCATTAATGTGAGATCATTCTAGTAAATACGCATTTCCTAAATTCTCTTTCAGTCTTGTACATTTGATTTTTTAGTATTAATGTTGAGACCATAATAGCAAAAATACATTTCCCAATTTCTCTTCCAGTCTTAATCTTAATCTCTTTCATTGTACTTTTAGCATTATTATGAGACCATAACTGCACGCATTTCCCAAATTCTCTTTCAGTCTCATACATTGTATTTTTAGCATTATTATGAGACCATAACTGCAAATACGCATTTCCCAAATTCTCTTTCAGTCTTATACATTGTATTTTTAGCATTACATCGTAATAGCAAATACGCATTTCTCAAATTCTCTTTCAGTCTTATACATTGTATTTTTAGCATTATATCGTAATAGCAAATACGCATTTCCTAAATTCTCTTTCAGTGTTTTATTTTAGTAATGATCATAATATTATCTTTTTCAGACTTCTATTTTAGCATCAATAATCACAATAGCAAACTAACTATTTTCCGGAGTCTCTTTCAGTCCTACATTTTATCCTCAAATATCAATATGACAGGTATTTCCTATTGAGTCTTGTCTTCTATATCCTTTTATTTTTTAAAGTTACAGTAAACATGTACACAAACACAATAATACAGTATGATACAAACAGGTCAAACTTCTTAATTTTAAAATGATTTGTTTAAATAGCATTAAACCATGAAAATAAAGAGTAATCATGTAAGTTTTTTATCAGTAAGAAGATTCTTGTTTATACATTTGTCAATAAAATTCAGCAATAAAAGTTCATACATCTCTGTAAAAAATATACAAAGTCGAAGGCATTTCGACGTTTCATAACATCATTATAAAGCCAAAAAAAATCTTAATTCTGAATTTTGATTGTCTCATTAATGAGATGCTTTTTATAAAACAAATGAAGCCTAGCTTAAATAAACAATCTGACTCTGTATGTGCAAAACTCTTTCTATAAATATTTTGTTCTATGTACATTTATATTCAGAATTTAGACTTATTTTTTGTAGGCAAAACTATACGTAGGCGAACTTCAGTAGGCGAAATGATCGGATACCATGAAAGCATGATCAACTGACTATCAACAACCATCTGGGATGGTCGTAAACAGAATCAGGAAAATTGGGATCAATTCTATTACCCTGATTTTGTTTTTGACTGTCCCAGATGGTTGGTGATACTCACCTGATCATGTTTTCATGTCAGGAATATTGGGAACAGTCGGATATCTGTCAGGATTGACCCCGACTGTCTGGGGTTTTCCGACATATGAAAACTATTTAATGGACAATCCAGGTGACAAAGCAGCAAGACTCTTAACATGGCTAAGACTGCCATAATTGAGTGTTTGAAACGAGTTTGATTTTGCAGTAAGATGTAAACATGTATAATACACAACTGATGATGAAAATTTATCCAGTTATGAATAGTTTGAAAAAAACAAAAATTAATGATAGTCATTGGAGTAAGGATATTATATTTAAAAGCTATAAATTAATTAGAACCAAAATTTTGCATTTATTACATATTTTTACATTTGCATTTATTACTAATATATAATTTTGCAATTATTACATTTATACAATTTTTTCTGAGAAAATTTGCTTGAAGAAACAAATCACATCAATATTCATTTACCAAGCACAATTAACATCTAATAATTATTACATTGCATTTCACATAACTTTTGACCAGTGGATCCCAAAGTATGTTCCTAAATTCTGAAATTCAAGTCAGAAGTTCACAGTGAACTTCATTGGTGAACTTTGAACTTTTTTCCCATGCAACTTCGTTAGAATCAACTTCAAGCTTTATACTGACTGAACTCAGTGATGAGTTACCTCACTTTAAGCAGGGCAACACTTTTCATTAGGATGGCTTCAAAGAGAAAAGCAAGTACAAGTTGCAAAATGACTGAATAACGCACCTACAGATGTTTCAATGTTTAGCCCCTGGGGAGGGGCTGGCAAACCCAGGGGCCCAGGGGAATTGACCTTTCGGAAATTGAAAAGTCAATTTCCAAACTCCAGGAATCTAACAAATGTCAAATTTTCCATCCCTTCCAGGCTCTCCTGTTCTTTCAAGTGTCAAATACCCCTCCTCTGGGGAGAATGTACTTGTCAAATGCCCAACCCAAGAGGCAAGATCCTATGTCTTTGGTTTGTTGGGTTGTCTATCCCCCCCCCCCCCCCCCAACCCCGAACCCTTGGGCTAAACATTCTTGATAGGTGCATAATATCTAACAAATTACTGAATTTGCACAGGAAGTAAGTTCCAAGTTAACCAATAAAGTTTGTTAAATATGAGCTTCCAGAATATGACTTAAAACTTCAGAACATCTGAATGAATTTTGGAACCCACTGTGTTACATGAAATGACTATAAGGCATCACACTGCTTAATATCAAAAATTCAAATTATTTTTAAGAGATTGGCTACAAAATGTTACTCATTAAGGTGACTGGCTAGTATCAAAAAAATAGTTTTTTTAAATAGCAATGTTCTCAACAGAAAATGAATTTAATGCTGATTCCAAGTATAAAAAGAAAATTAGGGTGTCCTGAACTAGTTTTAGAGATAATCAGGCTTGAATGGATGGATGTTTATAAGTTTTTGAAGCAAAAACTCTCATTTGCAGAAGTGAGTAGAAAAAAATTAAAGCTCAAAAAGTTATGGATGTACAACAACTGTAATTGTACAGATGTTAACGTCCTGATAGATAATTCTACAACATGACATAAATAATTTTAAGATAAGGACACGAAAATGCCTGGATTTGCCATACTTCATTTAACCATTGCCTGGAAAGTCTCATCAAGTTGAATAGAAATTCGTACAAATATTCCCTTTTTCAAAAGTTCAAATATTTAAAAAAAAATTTATTTAATAAATTAAATATTAAATATTAATTGTTTTTTTGAATAAGAAGATAAAAGTATAGGGTCCCTTGCAAAATTTGAGGGTTTGCCCTCTTGAAGTTAAAAACAAGTATGGTTCTTCAATCTTTTTCAGTAAAATTTCATTACCATAGTAACTTTGGCAGTTATGTGCAAACACACTCGTGGGTTCGGAAACTCAATTCAAAAGTAGGCAGCCACCTTGAATTAGCAGTTGTGTGGGCAAGGATATCATGTTTCAGGATTACAAATTAAATGAAATTCCTCTTCAATTAATGGAGGTATGGCAATCTTTATACACATAAAATACTACTAAGAATCTTGCTTTCTGATTGGCTGAGGCATGTGCTTTACTGTGCTTTTCGGTTGAACTTGGAACGGCTAGAGTTTTATTGATTAGTTTCAACGTACAAACAATATACTTATGATGTCATAACATCATGTTGTCAAGGTCAGGCCTGCATGTTGTTAGGTAAAAAATTTTCATGTGCTTGCTTTCTGATTGGCTAATCAAATCTGATGCGCCATGTGCGTTTCAAGTTGATTTGATTAGCCAATGAGAAAGCAAGTACGTGAAAATTTTTTACCTAACAACATGCAGGCCTGACCTTGACAACATGATGTTATAACATAAGTATATTGTTTGTACGTTGAAACTAATCGATAAAACTCTAGCTGTTCCAAGCTCAACCGAAAGCGCAGTATGAGTAGAGCACACAGCCACATGCGTTTGCACCTTTGTATTTTATAAAAGAATATGCCTTGTGCTTCAACACTTCTCTCGTGTTCTACCCATATCCAAGTGCTTTATAACTGCACACAGCACTCGCACGCGTTTTCAATTTCTTCATTTATGGTTACGGTTTCTTCATATATGGTTTTTAAGTGTTATCAAGATATCGAAATAATCATCTTTTTAAAAATAATAATAAAATAAAATAAATTGACAAGGAAAAAATATGAAACAAACGGCCAGAAAATGTAAAATGCTGTAAATTTCAAGGTTTTTGAAGTAAAAAGGAAGAAAACTTACGGAATACTCGACAGTTCCTTCTGGTTTTTGATTTCTTCTCGGCATATTGAAGGCGTGTTTGTCTTCAACTTGGAAATCTGCAAAAAAAATATTCCGTAAAAAACAATATTTTAGAATCTCAAGATTAACTATAAATATTTTCTTTGGAATAGATTCAATCGTGAAGCTGGAAAATAAAACGAGTGAATTGACATTTTGGCATCGACTTGACAGACGGGATTCAGGCTTCTATGAACGCATTATTACATACCAATGTCTGTTTTTTCGCCTTTTTTAAGACACAGCCTTAATTTTGCTTAAGCTATTAAGCTTATGGAAGATTTTCATTTGTAAAGAAGAGCCTTATTGGCTTGTAAAGGGCAACGTCCAAGGCCGATTCCTCGAAGTTTGTATCGCATGTCAGCCATCTTGGTTCCTGTAGTACGGCCCAATGGCCTTCGACTATTTTGAGTGGTTCAGACTTTTTTAATGGCTAATAAATCATAACAGCTCACCAGTACTACTGACAGTGAGGTTATACATAATTTATAACAGGTTAGAACAAGGAAAATTTACAGTTGCTCTAATTTTCTTAAGTAATAGAAGCTGAAGTTCATTAGTAACTTAAATTGCTTGCGACTTCAATAAGTCGTAGGAGTTCAAATACAATATGACCAAAGGCAAGGAAGTTAGTGGACGATTGGGGCTGATAAAAATGCTATAGTTATATTAAAAAGATAAGATAGGAGAGTTTTGATGTTATGCGAGTTGCAGGTAGAGAAAATAGGTAAGCTTAAACAAAAATTGTCATCGCACACGACCATCAAAATAATGTAGTTAACGGACGTACTACGCCACACTTACCAGGCTCAGAAGAAACCAAAAGAAGACTCCTTTCAATCCGCTGCTTCACTTGTCCTCCTAAATAAGACACTCCCTCGTATCCCCAGGATAAAAAGCGACCATAGCTTGAACTCTGCGAGCTCCTTTCTAGTTGTTGACGATGAGCGGGAATCAAGTCTCGGTTTCCGCCTCCATTCTCCTCATCACCGCTGTCTTCTTCGATGGATTTTCTGTTGATAGCATCAGCAGACAGCTTTGATTAGTACTTCCACGTGGTATTTTTGGACCTTTCCGTTTATATCTTTGCTTACAAAACCATAGAATTCGTTAAGTCATTGTTCAGTGACTGCGGTTCAGCAACACCGTACCATAATCCAGCGCAGCCAACCAAAGAAAAAAACCCAAACATAAACAAATTTCCATAATTATCTACAACTTTCTTACCTCAAAACATAGCCTTTTAGTAAGCTATACATGATACGAGCTCCAAATGCCTAAAATTCTGCCTTCCTGAGGCATAATTAGACATCTTTCAGCTGTATTGAAGACATTTATTCAAAACTGTGCAAAAACACCTCAGCACGGCACATCCACAGTGCCAGACACGAGTGACTGACGTTTTCTACTCGAACAATTATCGATCGATGAAACGAAATGAATAATTATTGATTTCTGGATGCTCACATGGACGGCAAGCTATCTATAATATAGCTAATAATAAGTGACTCGTATTTATTTTTAAATGATAAAAAAGACAAGGGAAAAAAAGAAATGTATTCTAGAATAGCCGAATTTGAATAATACTTACTTGCAAAACATTTTCCAGATCGAAGTTTGAATGTAGTCTCCTTTTAATTCATTACAATGAAATGCATCTCATCGCTAGCCTGACCACTGCTACTAAAATAGGCTAATACGAAACTAATAATCACACAGAGGAAAAGAAAATAAGAAATAACTGGTAAAACAAGCGGTTTAAATGCATGAATAAAATAAAAGGGCAGCTAAACGATATGTAGCGAACTGATTGGAACAAACTGTTCAGTGTTTTTTCAGCTTTACAAGTGTTGAGCCTTTTTGGGCAAATGGCATTCAGATATTCATAAGCAGGTCCCAGAAGTACTTTAGAGCATTGCTGTGGTCCGCACGAAACATCTTCTTCTTCTTCAGTCTTTGATTTTTGTTTTTAGGACCATCATCGTTTGCTGAAGCATCGTATGGCAGGATAGAAACCTTTTACGGGTCAGCTGGAAATTTCGGCTTCCAAACACCGCTATCCATTAATGAACTCCACAGTGAAATCTATTATAATTTTTCCGGTCCGGTATCCTAGCGAACAATTGTTATTCTTTCAAATAGTTATCCATGTTATTTGAAAAATTTATTCAAACGAGCGTTGCCATTGCCATTTGAAAAGGTACGGCGTGAAAATGTTCACGGTAGATGAATTAATTGAAAGAATAACAAGTCCCAGTGTTTTTTTGAGGGCGTCAGCTTCCTGCTTTCGGGCCGGTCATGGTTCCGACAGTGTTTCATGGCTCACCAGTAATATGAAAATACTCCTTGAATTTGAGCATATCACTACGTCTTTAAGGTGGTGTTACCACGAGACGCACACGATTCGCAACAACGATTTTTCGCGCAGCAATGTTGCCTGAAGTTGCACGAAAAACTAGTCTCGTGTAACATGGGACAATTTTCACCCACTCTCTGTCATGGCAGCATGTTGCACGAGTTATTGAATCAACTTCAAAAACTTCCAACAACATTGCAACATTGAAACATTGCAACATTGCAACATTGTTGCGCGAAAATCATCGGAATCTTCTCGCTGTAGCATCACCTTTAGCAGCAATAGACCTAATCGGCTAACGCGTTGCTATGTACGTTTTGACCCAATTCAAATCTTTTTTGAATAAAATTCTTTGTCTTTTGTATTTGCATAGCACGTGTAAACGTGGAACGCAACAGGAGAAACTTAGAAATTTTGCTGGCACTATTTGAAGCGTACCTAGACCTTCAAGTCCTAATGCTCCCTGGTCACGTGTCAGCACCCCCTACCACTTGGTAAAGCTTTTTTTTAATCCAATATTATTTCTAAATAATGTAATAGATGTTTCTTCAGTAAACGTTGGTCCACAGGTCTAAGCGTAGCGCACATCATGCAAGGGGTTTAGAATAACAATCCAATGCTAATTTTAATTTATTTATTATTAATAACTATATGGAGTATGTTGCTCCATAATATTTTCTTGTTACAGTAAGACTCTAAATGTCTCTATAAATTGTCCATTAAAACAAATTTTTTCCCCTAAATTGTTTTTAATTGGTCTAAACTGCGCAAACTAGGCGAACAGCATATCTTTATTTTCAACTTAGTGCTTTAGGGAATACCTTTAATTTCTGCAAAGTGCTTTGCAGCTCAAATTTAGTTTTAAAGTGCTTTGCTTTACCTTGCAAGAAAAAGAAAACCTAATAATCGAAACAAAGCAATAAATGAAACCAATGTGCTATAATCATGCGGCGGCCATGTTGGCTGAAACAATACATTTCCCCAGCGTGGCCTCGCGTTCAAACACTTCTATGTAATTTATCTAGTGCGCGCGCGCTTTTTAAGCCTAGCTATTGTAATAGTCCTGTTTCGCACTCCATAATTACCGCTGTAATCCTTGAACACGGATTCATTTGTACAGGCTTAGCCTCGTTTATAAGTAAGTTATTCATAGATACTAGTGAAAGTCCGTGGAATTGAAAAGTGTTTGTATTGTTCAAGTTGTACATTTTTCGCATTGCCGTTGATATTTATGAATAATTTGCTCTTAAACGAGGCTAAGCCTGTACAAATGAATCCGTGGTCAAGGGTTACAGCGGTAATTATGGAATGTGAAACTGGACTATTCTAAGCTCGCTCTGGTTGTATATATTTTCCATGGTTACCAATTTTCCCGTTAACTACGCACCATATGCGTGCGCTTTTACAACCCTGAAGATGGCCGCTTAGGCCGAAAGCTTGGTTAATTTAAAATATATATATCGCAGATGAAACAAATATTCTTGTAGTTATTTATGCCTGCGAACAAGCAATTACTTAACTTCAGAACGAGTTCATGCGAGAAACAAAAAGCGTTTTCATTCTCTGAGGAATAAACATGGTCGCCTTGTGATTAAAGCACAGAGTTCTCCGGTATTTCCTAAGGATATAGGTCCCGTCTTCAAATTGATAGAGGAGATCCAGAAGATTTTTTTTTAGTGCAAACAAGGGGGATTCTGGTCTATGTATTAAGTTCTTAGGCTCATATGCAGTACAAACATTGCCAAGATGTTGGTTTATGTCACATGCTAAAAGAACAAAAAATCTCAAGAAAACGACAATAGTTTTTAAAGACATGTTTCGGCATGCTTATGCCATCTTCAGTTTAATGGAGAATGAAGTGTATTTACAATGATTGA
>WUAP02196217.1:0-33045 GCA_015163945.2 Stichodactyla helianthus | reverse complement strand
ACTAACCGCACTAACTGCACCCACTTAACCGCACCCACTTAACCGCACCATCTTAAACTCCCTTCCTCCCCCCCCCCTACCCCCCAACCCACCCCCACCCCCATCTCCCCCCCCCCCCCCCCCCCCTCCACCTCCACCACCCCCAAGCAGGGAATGTAACAAGCAAAACTATGAAGCTGGATGATGAAGCTAGGGGAAAACACACCTGGAGACATTCTCTGCAGTAAACTTTACCACATTCGTCATGCTGTAGAAGCTCTTTGGATGGTCTCGCTTGTAGGCAGACTGAACACTCGAAGGTCAGGTGATACCCCACAGGCAACGATGCGCGTGCTTTTGTGCCACGCCTATCTGTTAACCCATGTGGATCATCAATGCTACCCAATGGAACCATTACGAAATTCTTTTCTTTTAGGCGCGATGATTCATGGGATTGATTGGTGGCTGTTGCGCCCTGTTTTACATTAGGGTGTAGATTCACATCGGACTTGTCTCTTGTAGATTTGATGTTTGGAGAACCAATAGTGGGTGGATGAAGAGGTTCATAGGCGTACAGTTTGGTGTGTTTGTCATTGAATGGAGTGATAATAAGGTCATCGTGCTACACGGAAAAAAACAAGCAGATGTTAACTGATGCCTTTATGACTAAAGAAATTCCAGTCTTGGGAGAAATAAAGATAGTCTTACCAAGAGGCCAACGATTGAGCTGTCTCGAACAACAGCAAGGAATAGGTTGTTGAAATCTGGTCGTTCGTCTTCTGGGAGCAGCGATACTAGTCTTTGTTTGATCTGCATAGTGGTGCTTAGTTTACTGGCTTGGATTCTCAGCCTGTTCAGATAACACAAGGTTTCATAGAGGTCACCTTTAAGCTGTGCGAAACAACTAAAATGTTAAATTGTTCATTACCCTCAAAATGGCCGTTGTGAAACTCCACTATATAGATAAACCCTACACTAGTTTTCAAGGCCTGATTACATCATACCTTATCGCTTTTGGCTTGCTGCTATTTGTAAGCTCATGTCGGTTATTATGGATGAAAGTGATAACTGTTTATAACAGAACAAAGAAGATATATGTAAATTAAGTCAGTATTGGTGATTTAAAAAGAACATGAGGTTGGTAATACTTACCAAAAGATTGCATTTTCTGACTGACTAACGGCAGGGAGAGGAAAGAAAATAGCTGATATGTGATTGACACGTGACCGCACTCTGAACACGTGATCTAAAATAAAATACAAGCATTACAATCAATTCTTATCAATCAAGCTCAGACGATACACTTTTGCATATCGTATACATAATGATGAGAACGATGGCAAAAATAATGTTGTTTTGCAGAGTGATACCTCCCTGATACTGAATTAGCTCTATCAGGACTTTGTCCGCGAGGTATGCGAAGTCACTAGGCGAGAAGGTATTTAAGGGTGCTTCGGAAATTCAGCAGGGGAAGAAAAGTTTCAGAAAATAACAGCACATACCAAAGGAAAGATCGTAAATGGCTGTGTTCATTTTGATAACCAACTTGTTTTTGCGCTTAATGATTATTTATGATCACCTTGTTGCGGAATTGTCCTTGAAATGTATCCACTATCACGGACTCGTTCTCTTCATTGTACATACTACAAAACAGAATCAAACACAAACATCATTAGCAGGGAACAAATTAGCGCGTTTCCTCATAAACCTCAAGCCATTTCCTTGAGTATTATCTCATTATCTTTGCTTGAGAAAACAAATAAATTAACACGTGAATTGAGATGGGAAAACATTACGCCCAAGTTGCTGGTTACTGATTTTTTCTGTTACACGTGGGAAGGAAGAAGACTGAATCACTTGCAAGTTACAGTGAAGGACGTGGCGCAGTACAATGTGCCAGGTTGATTGCAAACAAGAGAAAATGAGGTAAGAGAAGGAATCTCTGGTACCCCAGTACCCTTTCTCTTACCTCATTTTCTATTGTTGCAAATTATAAACGCGAATGGAAAGCTGCTCTAACTTTTGAAATTATATTCCTTGAATTGACGACCTTGTCGAACCATTTTCATTGGATGAGCAGTGATGTCACTAATTTACTAAAGGAAGTCGTGACAGCGAAGCATGCCGTGGCTTTTCGCGGTCATGCAATTGCAAAAACTATTCTATCTACTTTCGGGGGGGGGGGATTTAAAAGTGCGATAGTAGAATGGCAAAAGGGTTGTCCTTACCTCCACCAGCGATCGGCGTTTATACCTGCGTGCTTGACCGCGTCAGTTTGTCTTCTAATAGTCCATTTAAAGTTTCTGTTTGCTGTGTTTAGTTCCTGGTGCAATGCGTCTAGGAATAGCGCCAAGAATTCTTGACAGTCATGCTATTGAGAATGCAAACGAGGAGAAATAACTATAAAAATGATTGCATAAAACAAGAACGCAAAGCAACCCCAAGTTTATTTAAATAAAATTCAAGTTAATCAAGCAAGACGCAAGTGTATTCATTGGAAGCTTAGAAATGATAGGATACGATATGAATTTGCGCAATTCAAGACAATCACAAATTTTCATAAAATGGCGCAACATCTGACATCTAAGGTCTTCTGAAAAGCCTTTGACGGTCATTAGGTAACACAACGTTCAAGATGGTAGTTTTGGTAATCAATGTGCTACTGATGTACGTGCTAGAGTTACAATTATAGGTAGAATTGTGTGTTCTAGTTATCAGGCAGAATGGAAATGGCACAAACGTCGAGTAAGACCCTAAAAAGAACCTGGTCCTGATTGCAAACAAACCTGTTTGAAGGCATCAAGCTGAGGGAACTTGGACTGCAGGCAGCTGAACAAGGCTGATGGCTCACACGTCAGATAACATCCACTAAATACCTTGTCTATCAACCTACCAAGTAATATACTCAAACTACGGGACTGCAACAGAAAAAAACAGGTCATTTGTTAGAAGGAATTGCCTATGGTGATGGGTACTTCTGGCCGAAAGTTTCGTAAAATGTGTGTTTATGTAGAATAAAGATACATTAAACACTGCTCGCTATAGCTTATTTGTACTCACCTGTTGGTTTTTGGACTTGTTTTTTAATAGATTCAAATGACCACCTTCTACAAAAAATATAAGAAAAAACAATAGGACATTTCCATAATGACATGGTAGTGGTAGTAAAATGACGCAATTATGAAAACGTCTTATTGACTTCAAGTACTTATGGACGTGGTTCCCTTAGTATTGCATACATTTAACGAGACGATTTGGGGCCCGCGCGCTAAGATTTAAGTGGTGTCCCATCCAAAACGTTCTGCATGTAAATATTGGTTAAACATTCTACGAGGTGGTAACTTCTGCTAACAATATTTTTTAATAGATCATTTAAGTGCACTACTGCTGACCTAAGAAGAATCGGTAGAAGGGCTTGATGACAAAGAGGGACTGTAGCCCAGCATTCATGAAACAGGAGTTTCCAAGATTTTCCAAGCCACATAGACCTGGACAGGGGTTCCTTAGATCCATGTAATCTAAAAAAGCAAAGGAAAGACGCTTCAAATTTAAAGCTAATACGGTCCCATCTACACGAACTAGTTTGTCTTTACAAGTTTTTCCACAAGAAGAGAATATTTTTTCTTATAGATGAGGGTTTAGTTTTTGAAATTAGAATTGTAGATATCAAAAATCAATAAGAAATCATTTTTAATACCCAGTGGCAAATAATGGCTTATTTTCTGGCAGGTCGACAAAATCTTGACCTTGTGAAACAAGTTGAAGTTATTTTAATATACTTTTATTCAGACGTTACATATTCCTGCAGACGCGCACTCTCGCTTACTTTCAAAGCCATCAATTGGACCCTGTTACGTTGCCACTGGAATACATTTGCAATAATCTTTAAATGTAATAGTTGACAATAGTTGACTGCATTATCTAAGACTGCTTAGCTGTATTACAGTACCTGGGTAGGGCATGGCATCGTTCATCTTGCTAGGTGCAGTACTATGGCCAATTTTAAGTCTTTTAGCCAAATCTTGTATTCTTTTGCTGACGATACCACCTGGTAAGCCCTTGGGTGAGGTTATTAGGCGACTATGGGAATCTGTCTTGGAGGGCTGTTAAGAGAGATGAATGAGAAGAAAACTTTTAAAATGTAAGAAATCTTTTGCTAGTAAAACGAACAGGCAAGTGTTAATTAAACTAGAAAGAATTGGGCTTTCGTGTTGATCAAAGTCTACCTGTCAAAAATACTGTACAAGTCATTTATTGACATGCGCATGCAGGACAAAGTAAATCAAAGTCTAATTGCGTCCCATTTTAATCACTACGTGCGGTAAAATTTACCTTAGCAACATCAGGTTTTTCTTGTTTAAGGATTTTAGCTTTGTTGTTTTTGTCACTTGAGTGGTTTTCTAAACAAGAAATGAGTACGATTGAACTATATGATGTCAAACGACTACACGTGTCCATAGGTATAAATAAAACGAGAGTTGCATTACGAGACAGCAACCACAACATCATAATCATATCCGGAAGAACAGCAAGCAACAACTGACATCGCCAATGATGATACCAACAACATCACCATCATCAACATCAAAACTGAGAACAACATCACCGACATATTTGTCATCATTACCAACACTGCTCTCACCACCACCAAAAACAACATAATCTGAGAATCAAAAATATAAACATCTAAGAATAAAACTACACTGAACAATACTATCATCATCATCATCATTACCATGCAACATCAACAAAATGAAAACAAAGCAACATTGAAGAAAAAAGAGCGCAGAGGGATACGAGCCACCTTTTGTTTTCAATAACATATCTGATCAAAAACATAAGTAGTTGCCATCAGCTAATTGTAGAATCAAAAGAATTTCTTTAATTGAGGCTCAAGAAGTGATCATGTGAATATCTACCTTTGATTTGAGGATCCAGCAAGTTGATATAATCACGACTACGTCTGACGCCTTTACCTGTAGGCCTGGGCTCCTTACTTGATGACACTGAATGACGGACCAACGGACTGACCTTCTTAGGGGCGTGCCTTCCATATCTTTCAACGTCATTGGTGTCCGTAACTCTCTCCTGATACCCTAAAGGCCGTCTTACAGATTCTGATGGACTTGCTTTCTTACTATCTGCGATATCATGAGTCTTGGTCTCGCCGTGATGCCTCGATAATGCCACATGTTTACCCATTACTGTATCTCCTTTATTATGATCAACAATATTTTCTGTGGAAAAACATTTTCAATTTGTGACGCATCCTCTTTGACAGGCATATTGTAACCAAAATTATGCTTACCAAAACCCTCCTTGCTTGGTGCCTTGTAGGTCGAAATGCGCGACTGTCTGTCGCGCGATTTTTCCTTGTATTTTTTCCCAACATCTTTTCTGTCATTCAAGGATCTTTCATTCTTATTTTTACTTTCGACCTCCTGGAGCCTTCTCCTAGTTGTATAGGGTTTAGCAGTCCATAGCTTGATCATATCGCTAGGTGAATAATGCCTGTTGGAGTGACCACCGCGTGCATTGTTAGTTGAGTCTGAAGAAGTTTCCTCCACCTCGACCTCATCGTCTTCTGTTCCAGTACCATAGAGATCTTGCATCTGATTGGCACTCTTATAATGTGTTGCAGGTTCTTTATCGCTATACAAATCTTCTTCTTTTGATTCTTTAACAGAGTCTTGTTTTTCCTTGGAATCACTGGAATTGGTGGTCTTCAAACCTTCAGAGCTTAGCTCATTACTCTCATGGGATACTGTTCGAGTTTGGCCTTTTATATTAGTGGTTCTCTTCGTTTTTGGGGATGGTTTTGTGGGTTGGCTATCTTTATTTTCTCCCGACAGCCTGAGAACGAAATATAACATTAAAACCTGACTTATGCACAGAAAAATCAAAACCAACAATGGTGTGCTTTTGAAGGAGATCATTATCGAATGGTATCGAAAAACTGCCCAACAACTGTAGATTAAGCATAAAGAATAGTAGTAGAATATGTAACAGATCGGAAAGGCTGAATTTGAATAAGAAGGAATTAAACTAGATGATTCAAACGAAAAGGAAGCCATTTCAGTGTTACTGTACATACCATACAGTGCAGTCAGTGTTGTAAGTCAGCGTTTACGAAAACCGCTATAATGTTTGCATATTTATTACAGAATGAGCAACAGGCCATTTGCATGATGACGCCATTTTACTACCACTACCAGAATGCTTTGTCAAAATGCTTTGTTATTCAGATTTTTCTACTCTCCTGATAATAAAAATACAATTGGTAAAATTTGCCTGACAATAGAAGCCACTCAAAGCATTCTGGTCTTGGTAGTAAATTACGCCATCATGCAAATGGCCTATAGCACTCGACCTCCTAATTACCTAACACAGCCCACCTTAGTCTTTGATTATAACGTGGGTACTAAGGATGGGTAAGGGGAAATAATTAGGGCTGTTTTGAATGGCTTACTAGATCTGCGCAAAAGATGAAGTTCCTACTGCACTTACCTCTTATTGCTTAACCGCCTTTCCACGGGCTTGTTAGACTTCAGTCTTTCTAGTTGAAGCTTAGCAAGGAAAGATAGTTAAAATACAACAGATTAGTAGAACTAAGGCAAGAATGGATTCGACAGAATTTTCAAAAAATAACGAAGAATATTAAGGAAATGCAAATGGTAATATTGAGACAGGGTGTCTTGCATAAAGTGGATTTCTATGCTTCACTGATAAACGTATACCCTCCATAAACACCCTTTGAGCTCTAATATACAATTGTTTAGCAACACCCATTTATATTCTTACCTCTAAAGCATACTTGTCCTTTTTCAGTGCACTCACTATTTTCCAGGCATCGGAGACCAGTCTCTCCTAGTTAGAAAACCAACAATTAAATGCTGTTTCCAAAGTCGTGAGTCACTTACACTGGTTAAATATGGATAGAATGAAAGAGGAATGGAAGAATTTAGAGAAACTACTAGTAGTAGTAGCAGCAGCAGCAGCAGCAGCAGCAGCAGCAGCAGCAGCATCAGCAGTAATAGCAGCAGTATAAGAATAATAGCATTGCGATTGAAACAACATCAGGACACCGTGTCCATATTTGGCCAGAATTAGCCATGAGAAACTTCGCCAATTTAAAAAAAGCAAAAACTTTGCTTGTTACTAACAAATCCTACAGCATAAAAAGCACTATCCTTGATTATAAACTACCTTTTCCTTTGCTATTAGTTCTGCTGACACTCGATTTTCTTTCTCAGCCAGAGCTTCCTTCTGAAATTTCGCGACCAAGGAACTTGTTTGCTTCAAGGTGTTTAGTTCTTCATCGCTGAGCAGCTCATGTTCTTCGATTAAGTCTTTACTTTTCTCAATCGTAGCAACCAGATCTAAAAAGGATAAACATAAAAGACAACGATGACTTGAACTGTTTATTACAGATTTCAGTTTTACCATTAAGTTAAATTTTGTGTTTTTGTCTTGGTTTTTCATCAGCAAATTTCTTAGACATTTTCCTTCTTAAAGCAAGAGTTGAAATTGTATTAAGATACGTCAATAAAGAACATTTGATGGAGAAAACGACAGCAAAATAAACTCAACTTACCTTTGAATGTACTCAACGACGGTGTTGTCATTTTTAGCACTGTGTTTTTGTCAAAATTTGTTTGTATTTTGCCTTGATTTCTTTATAAAGTCTTCATCCTTGATATATCAAATATATTAAAAGAATGTACTCGCAATAAAAATATAAAGTAACGGCACATTTTTAATTGTTTTTAGAGCCGATAAAAGTCCAGGAATCTAGTCGTATTTCAGCTTTGCTGTCATGGCCGTTTTGCTTTGAACAATGACGTAAGAGATTTTCAATTTCGCGCCATTTTTCGGTTTACGAACGAGCGCGCGCCAAAACACAGGTATCCCGTACCTCAAGTTCAAGTTCAAGTTTATTACTTATTAGCGTTCTTTTATATAATTACAAAAATTCATCAACCTGCAAATAGCTACGCTAATCTAGGCAGGTTGAATGGTAAATTACTTTAAAAAGTTCTAACAAATATATAATAAATTAATAAGTATAATAAGTATAATAGCATTAGTTGACAATGTAATTCCAAAATTTTTAAAAACAAGTATATATCTTAAGAAAGAAAAAAAATATATATATATACACATACATATACACAGTCATATATATATTCATATACACACACAGAATTGTGGTGGTAAGTATCAAACTAAAGATTTAATTATAAATACCATAAATTTACTTATTTTTTGTTTCAGGAAAGTTTTCAATCATTTCAGAGATTCCAACATAGTATCCTTCACTTTCAAGTAATGAGAAAAGTAACTTTCTAATTTCTTTTTTTGAAAACCTTAACGTATTATCTAAATATAAAAAATGAATGTACCTTCCCTCAGCCCGGAGTTATCCCTAATTCTCCTTGATTTAGCGCATGCTAAATCAAGTCTGGTCAGGGGCAAAGTATTGAAGTAGACTTCGGAAATTGAACAGAAAACAAACAACGTTTTGTCGAATGTGAATTAAAATGCGATAGAAGGACGGTAAATGGATTTACCAAATAGGATATCCGAATAAAACAGAGCTTTTCCTGTTCTTGTTTAGCCACAGTGCACGAATTTTATTGGCAATTGATTATCACACAGGTTGGCATTCATTTCTTCAAGAGAATCTTTCGATTTTACATGTTTTAGTTATTTATTTTCAGCTTTGTTTTGCTCTCTTGTTAATTGTTTTGTTTTTAGCAAAACAATTTCCCTGCTATGTGAGGCATCTAACATGTTTTGAAGAAGTCAAATGCCTTGACATTCCCTACAGGGGCGGATACAGGGGGGGTTGATTGGGTGGAATTTCCACCACCCCCCCCCTCTTTAGAGGTGTTAACAGTCAAAAGTATGAAGTTTTAAATGAAATAAAACAACAGATGATCTGATTGCATCTCGTAACTAATTTTAAAAACTATATACATATGTTAAAGTGTATATGACACGAAAAATTTTCTTCTTTCATCGAGTAGTGCTTTGTTAGTAAAGTAGAATGGTGTTAACCATTTCTTGAATACTTTTTTTGTTCAGGAGATATGACTGTTTTTCTGATATACAAATTAGGCAACTGATGACGTAATATGGTTGACTTAGACTTCCAGCAAATCAAAAAATGAAAATAACTCTTTAAATATTAAGCTGATTTCAATGAAACTTTTCACGTTAATAGTACAAACCATAATCCTCAACACTGTGTACAAAGGGCGTTGCTACGGAAACACGTTCGGTTCCAGCCTCCCTCTTATGAAAATAACAAACCTTTGTTTTTTCCCTTTTAATATAAACAGTTGCTGATGCCAACTCGTCTAAATGTTTTTGTGGATGTAAAAATTTACTTTATGACTTTTAAACAGATAGTTTTTGATAACAAAAAGGAAAAAAACGAAGAGTTTTGATTTTCATAAAATGTAATGTTTCTGGATTTTCCTCTTGAAATACAAGGGATCTTCGACACGATCGTCGACCCGACCTGATTTTCTTCATCGTGGGAGTGTTTCCGGATGTTTTATGACATCGCTTTGCTTCTTTAACAGGCGTAGACATGAATATTTCTACAGCAACATAAACATCAAAATTTACTTCATCGTTTCAAACTTTATGAGATTTCCGTGCCGAAATGTCGCGCACTATCGACGCATAAGTCGCCATATTGAAATATAATAGAGTCATTCAACCGTAAAATCCATTATTCTTGACCTTTTGTTTCATGTATAAAAGAGGGGCCCTTAGGGGCTCATAAGAAGAAAAGGCATCTAAATTTACTGTACAAGATGAAAGTCCTATTTTGGTATGAGACCCTGGTTTTTACTAATTCTTTATGTTTTGTTATGGGTACTATTTTGTAAAAAAACTGACAACGAAAAGTCTACAAAACCGCAATTGAAACAAAATATTTCAACAACATAATTCAATCCTCAACTTTCACTAAGTATATAAGAAAAAGGTCATATATAACGTTTCTTACCTTTCCTGTGTTATTTTACTCCAAAAAATTGGTCGAAAATCAAAGTTAAACTTTATATCCTTCTTCTTTACGTTGTTGGAATGTAAAAATTTTAAAAAGCCGGGATTCAAAACAAATGCGCAAAGCACCATGGGATTTTCGAAAGCTATTTAGGGGCGTAGCCAGAAGGGGGGCCACGCCCCTGGTTTTAGAAAAAAATACAAAGTTGCGCCTGCGCGATTCTTTGTCAGTGGTATTCCCCAAAAAGATCAAACAGGTGTCAGGATTGTATTACAGAGAAATGGGCGTTGCTTGGTGTTTATTTTGGCTCTTGACCTGCACAATTATCTCATCTAAGCGATCGAGAACGAACTTCTCCGTTATAAGAGACAGATTAACATCCAAATCTATATAGTAAAAGTAAAAGTACACCAGGGAATCTTTGGTCCTCATTTTTATCGTCAGTATGGAGATTTTCATGGAGAGGACCTGCTGTTTGCTTTGAGAGGCAGGTGATGAATTGGGTCACCTGAAGCGGAAAATTAAAACGAATCGTTGAAGCGAAGAATCTGGACGCTGAGCAAGAGCTACTCTCATTATTCGCATGGATTTGCTACACTAAAGGTAAACTTATACCTGAAAATCACAAAAAAAAAATTACTTCAATTATAAAACTGAAGCATGTTTGCATGAAAACAAGTAGCGCTTCTTTCGCTTTCCTTTATAGTATATCATAATAACAATACATCGTGCGAACCGGCTCGGTTAAACACTATGTTCTAGTTTGCAATCATGTTCCAAACTAGCATTTAAATACATGCAAAGAAATGTCGGTTTGGACTATAGGAAGTCTTTCTGTTTGATGGATAGTCAGCTAAAGATCAAAGGAAATCTCGCGGAAGTGTCAAATAATGCTAGTAAAACTATTGTCAAAATATATTATATTTAGTGGTGATGTTTTTTGATTGATTTGAATAGAGACAAATTAATAAAAACATGCTCTAATGATTTAAAAATACTGAATGATTCTGATACTGTTGAATTTGCTGAGATTGAGCATGCTAGTTTGAAAAAGATTATTGATACCATTTATCCACTTTCCCCAAGTCTCAGTTTCTTTTTTCTCTTGTTCTTTCCCATGTTTTCATTGATCAAATTTCCTTTGCCTTTTCTGTCGTTACTTTCCTTGCCTTTTTGATACTTCTTCGTAATTAGCATTATCTATTTCGGCCGCTACTTAACTTTATTTTGTTATTAAAAAGGTTTGTACATCTTATCGGTCTAGTTATCGGTATGCATGACCTATCAGATTAGTTGGAGAGAAAACGAGATCAACTTTCAAGTAACCTCAAGTATTCATTTCCGGCGATAGCCAACAGCGAGGTCTTTCACAATTTTTTTTTAATCAAGATAACTGTAAAGCGTTTTCGAAGTATTGTTCAAAATCTCATAAATCTCTTGATACCCTTAGCAGGCTATGTTAAGTCTTTAAGTGGCTTTTACAAAATTAGGGAGGCCTATTTGCGTACATTAAAAAATAAGGTGTCATCACACGGAAGATACGTTTTGTGTTTGCGCTATGGCCAGAACTGTCTTGTATCTATAACTATTCGCCGAATTATGTTACATGAACAACATATGTCACGATAAAGACGACAAAGAGGAAATCCGAAAGTGCTTTGATGGCGTAACTGTATTGTGGTCTTTACGAGATCATGTGATAACTAGTAATTATCGAAAAATCTCCATCACGTGATAGTATAAGCCAATTACAAGCCTCCGTAGCCCTTTTATCTAACGCATCCGGAGAACGCATACGTATTTGACGACACCGAGGATCGACTTCTGATACTTCTCAGCTCTCTTAACCCAAATTCTTTGACTGAATTTTTCTAAGTTGTTCTCCGCTTTTTTACAGCTATTGGTGTTGGTAAGTTAGAACTCTATCTAATTTTGATTTTAATGTGTTTTATGTCAATTGGTAGCAAGTATACTAAAGAGAAACAGCCGACGCCGAAGATAAATTATACACAAGCGCAGTTCAGTTCTGGAATCAATGCAATTAAAGCCACAAAGTATAATTTACCAACTTTCATCAAGATAATTAATAACCTGACTTTGACCTTATAAAGTCCAACAGTGCGCGCAATTGTAAAATAATTATGATAATAACACCACAAAATAATAACATTAATAACAATGAATGCTGCATGTCGCACGTTAGCTATATTATAGAATACGTGTGAGAAATGATTTGTTATATTGACTGAAATACAGCGGCTGCTTGTCCTTTATGTTTTATACATTGTTTCTCACACTGTGCGCACATCATGTTTTTATACTACACTAGACGACCTTTGCAACTAGCATTCTTAGTTTAATCATATTTTTATTTCACTCTTTAACACATCCAGAGTGTAGCCTTCTTTCGAGAAATCCAGAACACTCTACTTCACAAGCTCGCCAGTTATACCGGAACAGTATCATGTTCAAAACCTTTACCAATAAATTCCCCGGGCATAGTGTATATGGCACGAGTACAGAAGCATATGGAGAGGGGCGTAGAATATGATATATCTATGTAGGATATCACTTAGGTATTCATATGTAGGATTCGTATAAGAAGGATCCCTCTTATAATACTAAATAAGGTTTTACTCGAGTTCATATTTAGACGATGGTTAATCACTTCTCTTCTTAATGCAACAAAAACTTCTTCAATGACCATGTCCGAATATTTTGGTTTCCCGAAGACATATAAAAACCTCCAAGTCCACAGTCAACGTTTTCACAGCATTTTCTGCCTGTCCACACTGATACAACAGATGAAATTATACATAATAAAAACCAACCCGAAATATCCAACTCGGAAAACAAGCACTGAACCTCCTCCAGAGACGTCTGGTGAAGATCACGAGTGTAGGACAAAATAATCTGACAAAAGGTAAAAAAAAAAAGGTCCCGAGTTAGGAAGCTTTCTATATGTCATTTGTTTTACTTAAATCATAAAAACTTGAGGGCCGCAAAAGGCTATCTCTTATAGACAGTTCAAAAGTTGTTTTACATAAGAGCCTGTGATTCAGGGCAGGCAAAATCATAGCTGTAGGGCAGTGGCGTAGCTAGCACCTTTGAGGTGGGGGGGCACACCGATTCTCTCTTTTTAGCTTACGTTCACATTTTTAATTAGACTTTTCAAAAAAGTGGGGGGGGGGGCACGTGCCCCCCGTGCCCCCCCTCGCTACGCCACTGCTGGAGGGGGGAAAGTGAATGTAAACTAGACTGGAAGAATGCATCACGAAATCGGAACTCGATCCTTCGGGGAAGAGAGAGAGAACGAAAAAATGGGCTAAGCAGAATGGGGAATCCTAAAAACTTTTTTAGGCACCCCCAGTTTTTATATTAAGACTTCTCGGCCTATAAAGTACGATGGGAGTGGTGGAGGTGGTGATGGGGGGGGGGAGGGGGTGGAGGAGGGTGGTTACACCCAGAGGCTTGTCGTCTAGGGGTACCTACTAAAAATAATAGGGAATTTGTCATCCATCCCCCTCCCTCTTCCGGTTATAATCAACCCATTTTACTTGACCCGACGACCCTGAGGGAGCGAAGGAGGATGCTTTAACACTTTACACGACAACAGAAATGCCCTGCTCGGACTAAACAATCATGATCGTGAAAGTATTCAATAACTTCCGGTATATTATCGGAACACTAGTGATGCAAGTAATCTTGTCGTTAAAATCTCCTATTCTAGATTTATAATACTCATGAATAATTAATGAGGCCAAAACAATAGAAAATCATAAGCATGGAGGAACTTGTATATCTCATACAGTATCGTCCTGATTTGCATAAACTTTAAAGCTGATTTTCTCAGCCAAATTCACATGTCTGTTCAAAATTTCAGTCAAACACGATTTAGCTAACCTAGACGTATCATAAGCAATATACAATATGCGTGACCATGCTGTATTTGATCTACAATCTCTCGCCTACGGCTCGAGCTTGTATATCAAATACAGCATGGTCACTCATATTGTATACATTACATATGTCCCGATACAAAATAAAAGGGCTGACTAAACAATCTCGAAACAGCACTTGAATCAAATCACATATGTGCAACAGATGGTAGAATCTCGGCTGAAGGGGCAAAATGGGACTGGGATTTGTCTATTTTTGCCCTGAAAAATGGGATTTAGGGCACTGGGAAAGGGAAAATAACAAAATGTGAATGAAAAAATGTTTTAAAGACTTCAAAAGCACGTCAGTCAAGGCTCAACTAATTTTTGGGGAATGGGATTTGGAGGCTGGGAAGTGGGATTTGTAAAAGAAACTGGGCTGAGATATGGGATTGGCACCCCTTTCAGGATCGCGTAGATCGTAAGTTTTAATTTAAACAAAAGCTGAGTCCCAAAGGAGTACCACTTGAGACATAAAACTTATTTACATTAAACAGGAAAAAGCTTATCTGTGCAAGTGTAGAGACGGGTTATCTGAAAGTGCTTAATGATTATCGAGTTCCATAGATAGCTGGTTTTGTTTATGAATCATGTAACCCTCAACGTTTTTCTTGAATGATTACGTTTCTTTTTGAGACAGTATATAATTTTATATAAAAGGGATGAAATGGTATAACATTTCCCAAATTCGCTTGGATGATCACGAAACAATGGTTCCAGGTCGAGACTGAACTTGATTTTTTTGTTTATCAAGGCCAACCTCGACTTGAAACCATTGTTTCGTGTTCAGCCAAGTGAATTCGGGAAAGGTCTATTGCAGATGGGAGAATCTACAGAGTACTCCGTTGATGTAATGTATTCATAAAATCTATTGTTGTCTATTGTCGTTCCATCTATTGTATTGTGTTGTTCACCAGCTGAGCGAAGAACTAGCTGCGCAAAGCACTGTTGGACAAAACCTCCGGCCCTCACTCTTTGTTTTCAAAATCATTTCTCGCGTGGTTTTTAGATAATTCACAGATAAAATTTCACTCTGTCTAATAGTTTTGGACTCTTTTAGGAGTCAAAATACATCGGAGTAAATTTTTGATTGTTTTTAGGTAGAAAAAAGTGCTTGAACATAGGGCCGGCCATGAAAAATCACAATGCACTGTGATTGGTTAGAAGATTTATTTCCGCTCAGCTGGCATTGTATTTTCATGGATATATTACATCAACTGCGTGCTCTGTAGACTCTCCCTATTGCAGATACAAGATGCAAGCAGATGAGATGCAAATGAGTCATTATGCACTGTATTGACCCGATAGCCTCACTTGAATGATTCTTAAAGCAATTAAAAGACTATCTTACTGTGGGCTCAACTGTCGAAGGAATGCCTGAAGGCGGTTTTCTAAAATTCATCATCATCCTACTTCATTACGCATTAAAAATATTACCTCTCTCGTAGCCTGAGAGAAGAACTGTCATCCTCTTTGGACGCAATGAAGGCTTTCGATGACCCCTGATCTCTAATTTCAATTTTTTCCTTGTTGAATAAAGGTGTGTAGTAACCAAGAAGCGCATGAGGGAGATATTGGCCGTCAGAGATGAAAACCGACCAATGGCACTGCATCTTTTTGGCAACCTTCATCTTGTATTTTGTCTCTGTGTGTACAGTCAAGGTCCAGTCACAAGGAGTTTTACCTATCAGATTTGTCCACCACAACAACACGGAAATGGATGCTATCTTAGACGCGCTCGCTTCCAAGTTTCCCAACATCACGCGTGTTTATACTATAGGCAAGTCTTATCAAGGAAAGAAGCTTAGAGTCCTAGAAATCACCAAAAATCCTGGCAAACATATGCCCGGTAAACCTGAATTCAAATACATAGCAAACATGCATGGAAACGAAGTCGTAGGTCGCGAGTTGCTGTTACTTTTAGCGGAACATCTGTGCGAGGGTTACGGACGATTGCCAGGTATAACACAGATGGTCGAGACCACTAGAATACATCTACTGCCGAGTATGAACCCGGATGGCTGGGAAAGTGCCGTAGAAGGCGATTGTACCAGCGTGATTGGGCGATTCAATGCAAACGGTGTCGACTTGAATCGGAACTTTCCAGACCCTTACGAAAAACCCCAGAACCCTTTGCAACCCGAAACTAAAGCTTTGATGGACTGGATCAAATCAGAACCCTTTGTCATGTCTGCGAATCTACACGGAGGCACGCTGGTCGCGAATTACCCCTACGATAACGTCCCCCCGGAGCTCAAAAGGTCGACCGTTCGGGTTTATTACGGGTCGCCCGATGATGACGTGTTTGTGAAGATGTCTAAAGCGTACTCGTATGAACATCCTACGATGCACAAAGGCATGCCAAAGTGCTGGATACACAGTACTGAGAACTTTAAGGATGGGATCACTAATGGCGCTGCATGGTACCCCATATCTGGAGGGATGCAGGACTACAACTATTACTTCAGGTTAGGAAAACATTGTCCATTTACATCTCTGTATTGCGCAATCGAGCTGGAGAACATCTGATCGACTTATAGTGATTTTTGTTACCGCCAATAAAGTTTATTGCTAAATTGTAACTTTGATCAATGGGGTCAAACGTGCTACGTCCGAGGTTGAACCCGAAAGATTTCTGCCTCCTGATGAGGCACCTATGAACACAATACTTGCATGAAGGCACGGCACGGTATCCAAAGATATGATTCCCACCCGCTACAAAACTTTAAGTGATAGAACTTGAAAAACTTTGTTAGAAATTGCACAAACTTGCACAAATTAGTAAGTTCAGTAAAGAGTTCTATGCAAAGTTTTGCACTAATTTGTACAATTTTGTTAATAAACTTTTTCACGGATATATGGTATGTACTCTATTTATTCCTTACAAAGAAGAAACTAAAATCTTTTACAGTTTATCTTAAATTGGAGTGGCTCGGGATAGAAGAATAAGTGGTTGTTAAAGGATTTACAAGAGTGACTAAATTTACCCCTCAATTTACGGGTCACTGTGCCAAAATCTTTCTTGAAAGTTGTTTCGTTAACCCTTTTCTTTCCAGCGTCACACGTGACGATAAATGACGCTGGTTGATTTTGAACCCACAGGGGATCCAAATAGCCAATTCATCAGTGACATATCAAGATATCTTTTTTTTTTTTCCCACTAAATTAAGGATTAAGCGTGGTCCTCACTAGCGGCATAAGCATAAGCAACATACGCAGACTCAGTAGGGTTCTGCTCATTAGCAGTGCTTGTCTTTTCTCACACCTCGGTGATCATTGCAATACTGAGTCTGCGTATGTTGCTTATGCTATGCTTATGTCGCTAGTGAGGACCAGGCTTAAAGTTATACGATGAAAGTTAGCGGTACCGTGTCGCAAAACAAAAAACATCGTACCGAAATTTTCCGTTCCGCAATTTTTTACTTTGCTCGTGTAAATTCTGGATTAGTTTCACTTTGCCGTGAAACCTCACTTCAATTCCTCCCCCTCTTCAATTTTAATAGCTTCCTTTGGCTATGACAACCTACTAAGGATTCTTATTATAAGAATGATTCAGAATTCCCCCTTTACAATTATTAATTGGAATTCTCCGCCTTTTTTCAGTAACTGTTTTGAAATCACACTCGAACTTGGGTGCTGCAAGTTCCCTCCAGCTCGCTATCTTCGAGCGTATTGGTTCGCAAATCGAAGGGCCCTTCTGACCTTCATCAATTTGGTCCACACCACTGGAATAAGGGGCTTCGTGATGGACGAGAATGGCAATCCAGTCCAGGGTGCTAAGATTATCGTTGGCGATCGTACCAAGAAAATCAAGACGTGGAAAGATGGTGATTTTTGGAGGCTGTTGAGCGAAGGCACCTACCTCGTTAAAGCAAGAAAACGTGGATACAATAAAGCGAGAAAAATCATCAAAGTCTACGGTAACGTCAGCACCTTTGTCAACTTTACACTGGTAAAGAAAACTAAGGGAGTAAAGACTGTGGATCTTAGTTCAGTGCTGTACGAAACCGGGAAGAACCTTTCATTTCATGCGAATAAACACAAGACGCAGAGACTGAGGTTGTCAGTGGATGATTCCGAAGCAACGAGCGAACAGGCTAGTTTTGTTGTGAGTTTGTTGCTCGTGGTGTTGTGTTTCGTGGTTGTTGAAGGCCACCAGTAGACTATTTTGTGGTATCAGTATAATTTTTCTATGGCCAAGATTCTGCGTCATTCTTCTAGCGCATGAATATAACATCGACATACTCCTGGAATTAACACGATTCTCACTATTACAAAGCTACTTTTTATGAAAGGAATAGAGCAGTGAATCCCTTCCTCTCATTCTATTTCCATTCTCTAAAAATCTCGACAAAGGACAATGGACATGTCCGAAATGACCATTTATTTTCAAGTGCCACGGGCACACTCAAAGCATGAAAGCGTATTAGCATGGGGAAAAGAACTCGAAAATGCTAGCAGGTTTAGCTCGCTCAAAAAGTACTGTGTACTGTTTTCTGATACAGATTTGACTA
Source organism: Stichodactyla helianthus (assembly GCA_015163945.2). NCBI lineage: Eukaryota > Metazoa > Cnidaria > Anthozoa > Actiniaria > Stichodactylidae > Stichodactyla > Stichodactyla helianthus. The sequence goes on along the minus strand of WUAP02196217.1, from coordinate 14,593 downwards.
AATGTTTGAAAAAGATCTTTACAATATAATTTTATATTCGTAACATTTAGCCTCTCTTTATTGTCCCTTCCTACCCCTCCCCTCTTCTTTCTACTTTCGCCCCAGGACCAAGCACAGGAACAACTCTACAGGAACCCCAATCCCAAACACATATAAAATCAAGTCTGTATGTTTTTTGGGACCCTGTTCACTAGACTCTTGATTGCTGCAGAAGCCTTTCAATAGTTAGTTCACAACCCTTAAGCAAACCTTATTCAACGTTTACATAACCCCTAATGTTAAGTATCAGGAGAAACATTCTAAAAAATGGCAACCACCGTTGCGCAGTCTTGTGATGTCATCATCAAAATCCCACAAAACATTGCGCCCGATGAAAGCCTTTTCTATTGTAATGAATAAAATCCCACAGTGGCTTTAACACAATATTCGATCTATTTCTACTGATTAAAATCCATAAGTACACTGCACACGAGGCAATTTTTTTCTAATATCATTAATTCTAGACTATTCTGATAGCTAGTACATGTATAAAAGTTGTTTGTGATTAAATCTTTAAGTTATATAACTTTATACACCAAGACAAAACCTTATTGCTGAAAGACAGAACTCAAGCGCAATACTTACTTTTTAGTTTTTAAAGTTATTCCAAATTTTAAGATTTCAAACACAATATAAAAGCTAACCTTGAAACCCTTGTTTCGCGATCTTCCAATCTAATTCGGGAAAGGTCTATTCAAATTTTCCGTGGCCAACGCCCTCAGCACACCTGAGTGACAGTTTTCTTTATGTTTTTGACCTCTATTCGATATTGGTTTCACAATCGTAAGAATATTGAGAAAGGCTAATGGATAATGGTGTGTGGTGCTGAGATTTATAACTCGCCATACAAAAAGCAGTACATAAGGATACGGATTCTCGACGTTATAGCATGGCAACCATAACGTGTACTATTCTGATTTTAGAAAAGTTTTCGTATGACTGCGGAAAACTCACAATACGGACTTGCGCATACCGTACTGTGATGGCGGTGCAGTATCAAATCACTGTAAATGTCATCAATAGGTGTTTTTCGAGATGCGCGTGTGCTTTCGTCAAATATCGCGGGTAGACTCGAAAACGAAGCATTCTCGGGCAAAAGCGCTCGGAAACTGTAAAATCAAAGAAAGTGAAATAAAGATAAAAACTTTTTTGTAGCGACGGGAAAGTTCGTGGAACAGCATTGTTAATTCTAATATCTTTTTAAAATATTTGGAGCAATTGTCTAATTCGGATTGTAATACCGGAATAGCTAATTCACTTAACGTTGTCGCTGAAAAAAGCCTAAAGCCTAAGAATCATGAATTTTTTTTCACGGTGACATTATTACAATAAGAAACTCATTGTAAACTCACTGTATGCTTGCACACTACAACTTGGACATATATTCCTTAATTCTTAGATAAAGGAAAGCTTTAGGCTTTTTTCAGCGACAACGTTCATTGAATTAGCTATATTCAAGCTAGCATAATTCTTCTCAAAGAGCCTGGGAAATACCCGACATTTCGCTGTGTAGTTGTTTCCTCCTGCGTGCCGTGACTTTTCAGTGATACGAAAACTACTCAATGCAATCACGAGATCTTATAGCTAAAACTGAACGTAATATAGGCATTAATCTGTAAATATTCATTTTAAATTTGAAGGTACCATATATGTCACACTTTAGACAATAGAATTTTAATATAAATACCTGTTTTTAAAAATGATAAATGATGCGCGAGTCAAAGGTTTACCTGGGGCAGGTTGGGAGTCATTAAGGAGGAATAAGCCACCTGTTTCTTTAAGAATTATTGGATAAAGTTCTTCAAAACGGCAAGTTAAAAAAAAGGAAATTTTAGGTCAGACACCACAAGAAGCCCAAGATATGATGCAAAGAACGAAATACCTATTTTCTCAACCTTTCATTGTTGTTGCTGTCGACTGTCGCGAACACTCGTAGAAATAAACGTGTATCTTTTCTGTCGGATGGATATTTTACTTCTTTTTTCGTCGCCCTGATTTCTTAACTTCATTGGGATTCCTTCGATTCCAGTTTTTATCCTTGACATGGAAGCCAAGTTGAACTGCTCGACTGTTGACGTCATGGTTCGTGAATGGGGAGGACCGCGCCACGAAATCAGGGTCCATGACGTCAACTTTGTCTCGTTTTGGTGGGAGACGCCGTTGACCACGTGGTTGATCTTCAACAAGGACTGGGTTTTCGGCGAATCTACCACCCTGGGGTAGTGGCAAGGGATACTGCAAGACAAGTAGTTCGAAAGCCTTATCAGTGGGCCTATCATTCTCTTTTCAGTTGTGCAATACTTTGACGAGCGCATAGGCCAACACAATCCGGCAATCCAGTCCCAACTACCCTTGCAATAAGGGACTGTTTATTATTTATGCCTGGGGGGGTTTGGAGGAAAATGAGGGGTCTCGTAAAAAAGAAACAAAAGGAAGGGGCTGGTAAAATTTCTTACTTAATTGAGGGTCTTCAGAAACTACAGACATGCAAGGAATGTATTTTAGCGGGAAGCTTATTTGTGGTGGCGCACACGCGCGCGTTCTATTGTTAACTAATCCCCCCAACATAAAAAAATGCACAAAAAATAATCGTGAAATATATTTATGAAAATACATTGCTTAGAAAAGAAACATTACAGAAATGAGATACTCAACCTAGTCAAAATACATAAGCACATACGGTACCCATATTATTTACATACTTTTCTGTCTGTCTGTCTGTCTGTCTGTCTATCTTGGGGGGGGAGGAGAGCAGATTGAAATTTCTGGGAGAGCATAAGGGGGGTTCTTATAAGAACTTGAAGAGAACGGGGGGGGCGGTGAATATTTTATTCTTTTTCTTTCATTTTCCTCCAGCCCACCCCAGGAATAAATAATGAACAGTCCTGTTATCAACTATCTGTTATCTTTGAATGACTGTGGCACATGCCCACTCAGATCAATTCAATATTGTTATATTTGCATTTCTGTAGTTGCAGTGGAAACGCAAGGGTTGAATAGATAGAGAAAATGAGGTAAGAGAAGGAATCCTTGGTACCCCATCATATCAGCCCTACTTGTGTGATTGACTGTGGGACCTCACCTCATACGATCTGACCAATCATGTGCCATTCTCAAAATAAATACCAACCTAAAAATAGAACGAAGGGTTGATATGATGGGTAAAGAACCCAGTACCAGGGGTTCCTTCTCTTACCTCATTTTCTCTTGTTGAATAGTTAATCAACAATGAACTAGAGAAATGCATGAGTATCCAAATTGAGAAAAGTGAAAAGTGAAACTTACTTTTTTGCCTCTAATGTTGAAGGGTCTCTTTCTGTTTGACATGTTATATCGTGTAATACCATTTTCGTCTATCGTCATGGTAACACGCTTTAGTGTTTTATTTCCACACCAGGGACAGAACATCTTTTGTAGCTGATGGGTGACTCTGAGATTAATGGTTTAGATCAATAATAAACCTCGAGTTATATATTTAATTCACTTAACGTTGTCACTGAAAAAAGCCTAAAGCCTAAAGCTTTGAGAGCGGAATCATGAAATTTTTTTTTGTCATCATCGTGACATTATTACAATAAGGAACTCACTGTATGCTTGCAAATTCTACAACTTGGACACATATTCCTTAATTTCTTAGACAGCCTACAGCGAAGTTTGTTAGTAAACAAAAGATAGTTGAAAGCCTTTAGCCTTAGGCTTTTTTCAGCAACAACATCAATTGAAATAGCTATATACGATTATGAATATACCGATTAGCTCAGTTGGAAGAGCATAGGTCTGTTGTTCAAGCCCCAGCCTCAGGGTCTTAAGATAACTGAGAAGGTGCTGCCTTTGTAATAATGTCCGTAAATGGTTAGACCTTCATGTGGCTGAGTTTAGACCTTCAAGTGTCTTGTTTTGAATAACTGTATATAGGTAAAGTATTGTAGGTGACAAACACCTACAGTACTTTATCTATATACAGCTTTTTCAAAAAGGTTGATGGTGACTGGCAATTGATGATTGGCAATTAGTGAGATAAAAAATCACCTAGTGAAATGAGACCTTTTCAATTGAAAGTTCTCAAGATGAATGAGCCATACTTTCCATTTGAGGTCTTTGCTGAATGGAGCAGGCACTTTTAGGTATGGAAACAAAGAAGTTCTTATTGTCCCACAGTTCCTTTTGGTTGTGCCATTGCCATTTGCCATTTGACCCTTCAACCTTTTTGAAATAGCTGTCTAAGTATATGTTATACTCTCGTCAACAATTATGAACCCCTACATCCTGAAAACATTCCTAGAGATTATGGTTCTTACCTAAAGCATGCATGACACTTGAGTACATAACTTTTAGCTTCCCGTATTAGCATTCCTTCGACAGACACAACATTTAGTCCCATCTGAATTAGAACATTCTGGAAAAAAGACAAACCCACATTATGGGCATACAAGTAAACACAAATAATTGAGGCCTTTAAAATGGTTTCATCAACTAGAAACAACATTGAATATCTCAGCATTAAGCTGACCACATTCTTGATGAGAATAAGAAGCAGAAACAAGTGATTTTAGCTATTCTTGGATATTGAAATGAGCTTTCTCCTATCACTTATTGCCTATTGCCTACTGCCTTTGGCTGCAACAACCTTTTTTGAAATAGTATATACAAATTTGCCAGGGGCAAGTGTGACAAAAACAGTATTTGCAATCCCCTATTTGTATGGTTAACAATTCTTACCCAACTAATATTACCAGTAAAAGAAGACCAAAAATATTATGCTATCCATTTATTAAAATCTAACCTAACATAACAATACTGAAGATATTAATACATGTACATTATACACAGATACAGTAGATATACCTACTGTATACACACTTTTATTGTAGATACATGCGTTAACAGAATCATGTTGATATAAAGCTGGTACTAAAGAACTAGGGACAGAAAGTATGACTGTGAATGCGATATCATGTGTACATGCAATTATTAAGTGTATCATACCTGCATAGAAAAATCTGTAGTTAAACAACCAACTTCCACATTTGCAGGAGTGGCATCTAGTCTGCTCTCAGCCATTTCAGTTTGTATTGCTTGTATGTTTTCAGGGGTGATCCAGCCATCTTCATCTTCTTCTACAAAGCCCTCATCCTCACCCAGGTCATCAGCTGGGTTGTTTAGTTCTTGGATGTCCATTGCCTCTGCTGCTGCAGCTGCTGTCTGTTGGTCTTCCCTTGAGCTGTACAATCATATACAGTGTCATATACGTACTGTAATAATACAATGCTACATTATGCCTAGACAATCTCACATACATGTTACATGTACATACATGCAAAGATATGGAGTTTTCTTCTGACAAATAAAAGGCTGGAAAAATTATCTGTATGCCATAGATATCTTATCATCTCTGACTTATAATATTAAGCAACTATTGGATGAGATGAGCATATCATAAATTATCAAGATGGAGGTCTGTGTTATCTGCCTCAGTCATGAGTGCATGTCCAACACTTGGACTTTGAACTCAACATGATAAATCCCATATCTGCAAAAAAAATTTCTGTAGATACCACAAATTAGCTATAGGCTGTTAGCCAATTAGAATCAAGATACGTGTAGTGTGTAAAATGTATATATTACTTGTATTTCTGAGAATGTGCTACAGACTGTATATTTAGGGTAGACATCTATACTACATATGGTATACAAGTAACTCATATAGCAGTTGAAAGATGAAAAGGCTTGAGGGATTGGAGGGTCCTTTAGTGAGTGAATGTCAGGAACTAAAGGAACAAACATACAAGCAATAAAGAAAAAGATCATACTTCTACCAGAAAATCTACATGTACTTACTGAGGCATATTCCTGGGTACTTCTGTCACATTACCAGCTGTTGAAGACAACCTGAACTGCTGCTGTCCAGAAATACTACAACCAGGAAGTGTAGAGATTTCTTCAATCTCATCTTCAAGTGTTTTCCCACTGTCACTACCAACTGGGTCATCATTTTCTCCCTCTGCTGCTTGTGCTTCTGACATTTCGGTGTCATTTTCATTATTTGAAGGTGTATTTGATTCATTCTTTCAGAAATAAATAAGAAAAACACTTAAGGTAGATCCGGACAGTTGCTACTGCGTATCTCACTTGCACAGATATTTTAGAAAATAATTTCAAAACTGGCATAGCTTAAGAAGTAAAGTCCCACTTGGCCAAAACATTAAAATCTTGATTTTTCTGGGTTTTTCCATTCGTAGCTCCTTAGTTAGTTTGGTGACCCCCCATGCTTTTCTTTTTAATTTAGACTAACGTTATCAATCTTTTGGTTTGACAAAAACACTGCCCACGTTGCAGAACATCCTCATTTTTCAACATTTTTGCAGTTTTGCACATAATTTAAAGTGCATAATTTGGTAGAATTTTGATTCTTGAATTTATTTTAAATCATAGTTTCAGTTTATGACTACCATATAGCCAAGATAAACCTTCGATCTTTTCTTAGAAGTGATCTTGGGCTGTTGCAAGGATACTACCTTTGTTAATAACCCCCACTACCAAGACTTCTCAAGGTAACCTAACCTTCAATTTTGCCAACCTCAATACACATGCCATAATATATGAAAGCCACCTAAACACGCAGACTTATATGATTAAATGATATGCACAAGTAGACAAGTAGAGAATTACATGTACATGCATGTACATGAAATCATCATTGGTCCCAGATTCAACTGAATGTCAAGTACAGTATGAAACAAGTTCCAAGTCTAGATTGGGGTAGTGTGAATATGAAACATCTGAACTTGAAACCATTTTTTGATCAGTCATTCAAGTGAATGTGGTGATGTTGTAATATGCAGTACTATAATGAGTACTTCAACAACAAGTCCATTCAGCTTTTGATCTCTTGGAAAAGCAAGCTGCATGATCTTAATAATAAATGTAAATTACAATGCAATGTATAAAGTAGCCTTTCATACCTTTTCTGAATAAAATCCTGGGATTTTCTGTAAATTCTGACCTTTAGATATCTGGACCTAAGTAAAATAAATTGTAATTAATTATCATTAATAATTTATGTAAGGTATTATGGGAGGAATAATTCTTCTGCAGCAGGAAAGTGGAGCACTTATTTTGAAAACATGCATATCAAAATGCAACAGCACCATTTCCTAAAGATATGTGCATAAAAAAGCATAGATAAAATATACAAATTTTGTATATGTACTTCAAAAACCATTTAATGTACAAACATGTCTCAATGGATGCCCACCTTACTATCTACCTGGGCATGGGTGGTATGCTGTTATTGCATCATTACCTTTCACCACTGTGAGTCCAATGGGTTGGATCGCTGGTTCAAACCCCACAGATGTCACATGTGAGTAGAGTTTGTTAGATGTGTTGTTCTCTCCCTTGCCACGAGGGTTTTTTTCCCGGTTCTCCAGTTTTCCTCCATCCGTAAAAATCAACATGTGAGCTGAGAGTTGTGTGCTGTAAATACTGAATATAGTGGTAGTGTGTGTGGAGCAAACCTCATGGAAGAGCCCCTCACGGGGAGTGATGGTTGTAAAATATGTGGTTTTTTACCTGTTGTGATGGTTTTGTTTTTAAGTGTTCAGTACCACAAAACTCCTTCTCTAGTTGATATGTGAGAGCCAAGACTTTCAGATCAACTGCTGACAATACTTTGAAATCTCCTGTAAGCTTGGCAAAGTCAGTCACTGAAACAAACAAACAAACAGACCCATTTAAACTGTAGCTTATTTCACTGTAAGTCAGTAAGTTGGTCCTGCACCAATGTATGGACAATGCATTGTTTGTCCACAATGTTCGATGGTGTTGGTTCAAAATATTGGATTCGTTTAAATGGGCCTTAATGATGGTCGGCCTAGCGCCTGGAAGACCACGGGCGATCACTCTGCACTCAACCACCAGAATGGCCTACTCTGTCAGGCCAGGATGCAAAAGAGATTGAAGTATATCTGGGGATACATGGACTTAGTTGCGGCTACGTAAAGTACAGTACAGCTACGAATTTGCCGTATCGTTCCACACCATACGGGATCTGCTTTATTATACCAATAAATATGAAGTTTACACTAACTAACAAACAGGTGCTTCGACATGTATACTTCTTTAAGGTTCCTTCTTTAATAAGCTCATTATCGGCCATGTTGCTGGAAATATTTTACTAAGTAATAATAAACCATAAAAACCATGACAAAATCAAAGGGATTTCAACGAGCTAGAATTAATCGTAGAGAAAGTATTGTTTGATTAGCAAAGCTTTCGATTTTAAACGCCATGAAAGATAAAGATCTCGAAAATCCGTTTTCTTACCAGCTTTGATGGCGTCTTGTGAAGGCTGTCTAAAAATCAATTCATATGGCAAAACGGATAATCTTTGCCTCGTAGCGGCATCTCTTATTTCTTGCACGACTTCTTTTATAGTGTATATTCGCTCTCCAATCGTATGGAGTTCAATATTCTTGATAAATCCAGCCGAATCCACCACAAGATGCTTCACATCACCCTTCGCGTTCGTCGCCATTTTGATTTGCCCTCGAACACAGGAAACCCAAAACTACTAACTTTAAATTCATCATTTTTAAAACTCATTGGAAAATTCATTAAATCTCTTCGAATGAATTGAATATTTATTTACTATATTCTTTTCAATTCGCTTGTAAGAAAAGATTATTATTCCGTATTTTTATATTAATCTACCTTTTTCGATAATGTAGATTTGGGTTGCCTGTGGTAAGCACATGTCTTGCGTTGCGTAATATTTTGGACCTTTAAAAATTAAGGAGGCTGTAAACCTCTTCTGTTACTAAGACAACCTATCAGTATAATGCATTTTATGTCTTTTATGAATCACAATTGAGTTTAGAATGATCTATCGTTTAATTCCTGATTAAAATTCATCATAGAATCATATCCTATTGGCAATAATTGTGTCAGCCAAACCACAGGCAGCCCAAGCAATGGCTCTGAATAGTCCGTGTGTGTTTTTTTTATTGACTATATGACAAAATTAAATCAATGGATAAAAAAGAGACCAAACTCAATAAATTTTCAGCTCAATACACTTTAATGACTTTTTGTATTCAAGTCTGATCGTTTACACAGAAAGTCGATTTATAGCGTTTTTCACTGTTTTTTTCATCTTTGGTCTTTCTTGTATAAAAGAGTGCAGTTGCTGAGGTGGAAAAAATTATTTCTTTGTTTCTGTGGAGTTTCAAGTCTGTCTGAATTCATTTTGTTTTTTTATTTTTTTTAGCTTTGAAGTTTTGTCGTTGGCTCCGACAGTCGGCAGCCTTGCAGTCCAACTATGTCTATGGGGTTGTCATGATTACAGACTACAAATAGAAAAATGGGAACTGAAATACATCTACATCCATATCTTTATTAAGTCGGTAAAAGTCATTCGACATCACACCAATTATTGGATAAAAACTACTATATAAAACTATAAAGTAAAACAGAGTAAAACAGGAGAAAAGTACTGTAGAACGAGGAACGGGCAGTGGATTGGTCTGCTCTCGAGTTGTTTATTCATTAATCAAAATAACTAAACTGACTTAAGGCAATGTCAAAGACCTAACGAGGAAAGATGGCCCGATGTTACCTTTCTAGCTAGTGGTCATATATCTTATGTACTGTTTAATAAACGAGGAGTGTTTTATTTTAAAACACGAGGCGTAGTCGAATGGCTTAGACCCGATAAAACACGATCTGCTCGTTTGCTAAACAGTACGTAAAAAACATCTAGGTGTATGTTCTCAGGTTCTTCTTCTTCTTTTTTTTTTACGAATGAGACAAGTCTGGCAGAGAAAATACAAGTTAAAGTTTATGCAAATGAAGACGATATCACATCTAAAACTTCCTCCACGGTCTATGATTTCTATTGTGTCCCCTCATTAATAATTCATTATTTTTTAAATCAAGATAAATCACAAGACGACACGATATCTATGCACTCGCTAGGTACCATAAACAATGGCTTTTGAACTTACTGTGGAACCTATCTAATACGGACTCCGGCCAAAGAAAAGGAGAAAGGTGTCCATATTATAAAGGTGCCCCGACGTATACTATAATGACTCTTATGAAAAGTACAGGAACTAGTTCTAGTTATGATCGAAAACGCGAGATAAATTCATCATCCGAAATTATCAGCTTGCAGATTTACTTTTGAAAGTGTAATTCACCGCAATAGCTCTGTAAATTCAATTTAACTGTCTGAACAAGAGAGACTAAAATAAGTTTTGCTATACAGGGATGTACATAGATGAGGCAAGATAAGTTGTCCGCCAAATGTTCGTTATAGGAAGGATCTGAGGTTGTTTTAAACCAAAATATATATGGTAATTTGGTGCTTTAAACCAAAATATATATGGTAATACTTTGCCTGGGACTAAGCTTCTGTCCGTAGTATGGAGGTGTCCGTATTATAGAGGCCGAGTGTCCGTAAAGAAAGGTTCTACTGCATATTTAGTTTACTTAATTCACTGATGAGCATGTGTAGCCTTCAGGGAATTAACTGAACGGCGGTTATCTTGTACAATACAAAGTCACTTTTTTATCAGTTACCCTTTAGTTGATTGTAACAAAGCCAGTTCTTTTAATATTGTTTGGCCATAGGGTACCGATAAAAAACGGATTTTACTTGAGCATCAACATTTTTTTGTCGTCGATCGAGAAAAAACTAAAAAAAAGTTATTTTTGGAAAAACAAACTATTCTAAATTAAATAAAACACCGACTTTTTAATGACTTGCTAGCCCACACCAATAATAGATCTTCAGTAAACAGCTAGTAAATTTTTAATGCAGTTTACTCAAGATTTACGAAGTCTTTATTAAAAGAAAAGGATTGAAAATTGACAAACATTTACGAGTAAACGAGTTTTTTACTTGAAAACTTTTCCAATTGGAAAGTAAACTTCACAAGCATTTTCAAAAACTAATGACCTATTCTATTCATTTATTTTTGCGAAGCGCTTTCCAGAACTCGCTTTATTTTCCTCTCGCAATAACGGATTTCTATCTCAATTAAAAGTTTTCACGAATAAAAGCAATCAACTACCTGAAAAAAGCTGCACAGTTAAAGCAATAAAGACGGTCAGTGAGACGTCTTAGTTACTGGTGATGATATTCAAGCTTCTAAACATAGTGCTTTCAAGCTTGAGATAGTGCCGGAGCTCCTGTTGCGACCTTATAAATAAAGGAAAAGAATTCTTATTTATAGCTGAGTCCTTACTAAGTCTTTGATAGAAACCCGTTTTTATGGGCCTGAATTGAAATCCAGTTGTTAGTGACCAAACTAGGCAAAATATTTTCAAAGTTTGTACGAACTAGCTTTGAAGCGACCGATGTTAATTGGAAACAAGGAGCAATCTAAGGAATGTTAGGTATTGATCACGCTCTAAAAACTAATCTACCGGCCTAGAGCTCATACATCTTGCAAGTTATTCCGTTTTGAAGTAAAACGAAAACAAAAAAAGAACTAGAGACAAGCAACAATGGAAGAAAAACAGAAGAAGAAATACAAAATGGAGATGTCCCGGATACAATCTGGTGTTTCAGATGAACACAAGGCTCCACTAACTTTCAAAGCCATGATTTCACTTGCCATTCTTTCATCTCCAAAGAAGAAGTTGACCCTAGCTGAAATTTACCAGTTCATTTCGAAGGAGTTTCCTGAGTTTACAAAATCGCGTGCAGGTTGGAAGAACACGGTTCGTCACAATTTATCTATCCATGAGTGCTTCGTGAAGGGAGAGTTCGCACCACCTGGAAAATCTTGCTATTGGAGAATCCACAAGAATTTTGCTACAAACTTTAGCCAAGGGGATTTCAGTCGCCGGTCGAGTACTAAAATAGTGAATAAGCCGAAGCGAACCCACGAGTGGTTTTGTATGGTCCAAGACGAATCTAGCGCTGGAATGATCCACGAAGGATGCAACGACTTTCCGAAACGAAATGATGAGCCAAGATTTCAATCGCAAGTGGAAAGAAATGATTATTTAGTGCATTCAGCATGGAGAAGAGCTGAGGAGCAGATGAAGAGGTTTATTGTGGAAATGAGCCCTTCCTGTGAAGGGTTTTACTGCCACAGTAAACAATTTTGTCTTAGTTTACCGCATGTCGTTTGGTATGACGAATATCTACTTCCTGGTCGATTCTACTGCGCGTGCAACAACTGCAGTGAATGAATCAGAATCAGAATCCAAGTGTGCAATCGAGAACTAAAGAGATGCTTTGGGAGACACCAGTATTTGTTTTTAGAGAATGCATTAAATCAAACTCCTCAAAGACCGGACCCTCAGTTTACCAGAATTCTCTCTTTACTAGACACTTCCTTTGGTCTCAAAACATTTTACACATATCTTCTCTAATTTTAACCTCAATAAACCGGAAACCTTGAATTCCAGAAACCAGACAACATTTGAGATCCCAAGCTATAAAGGTACAAAACACACTAAGGGTTTTGTTCCAGGGTAGGCTCCAGGGTCATTTTGCACAACTACAGTAGTACACGCGAGAGAGCATGCTGTGAGAGCTGGCTGCATGGTGTGGTCATGCTGACTGATATATACAGCAGGAAGCGTGAGCCGGAAGCAAAATTCTGCCACGTCACCACTACCTTTTTTTACATGAAATCTTTGGTACACACGAAGAAGCAAAACGACACTGGAGCCTGCTACCGGAGAAAAAGCCTTTTTGTGTATAGGCCTTAACAGAACAAAGAAAACTTAACCTGTTTATCCGGACGCACTATCGGTATCGTACGGATACCATTAGGGATACAATAGAATATGCAAGTGTGGTACATCGCACCTGAGTGACGCTTTTGATAGCAATTTTTGTTGGCGTTGTGTAGATAAGAACAGCACATTCAAAGAGAGCGACAGTGTTGTTAAGAGAGAAAATTAGGGAAACTTCACGTCACATCTACTAAGGTTAATTTTAAAGCAAAAAGCTAAAGTTTTAATTGGAAAATACAATTTTAAAACCTTTTAAGTACTATTTACAATATTGACCTTTTCTGAATTTTTAATTAATTCGCGTTCATCTACTAGATTAGGTCTCCTTATGAACCGGCCTTTTTGTAGGTTACATCTTATTGACTTCTTGACCTTGAATGTCATTTGTGGTTGCTGACCTTAGCTGAACCTGCAGTGGTTTTCCAATACGAGCCAGGAGAAAACCAGGAGAAAACTAGGAGAAGACCAGTTTTCTCCCTGGAAAATCTAGTGGATGCATGCGCACAATAAAAAAGGGCGTTGTTTACTGTGTCAACAAGAGTCTCATTACTTTTCATGAGTAGTTTTTGTGCTGTTTTTGGCTCGGCCGTTTTTGGTTAATTCAGACCTTTGGGAAACATCTGTAGGATATTTCAACCAAATTGAAGATGTAAAGTCTTATTGCTCCAAAATCATGTATCAATAACTTGATCTAACTACTGGGAAAGTTTAAGAAAAATCGTAGGACGGAATTTCGAGATAAATACGAAGCTTGAAAGCGCACCTCCAAAACTGACTTCGAAGTTTGGACTGCTTTTTCGTCATCCATAGTGACTTTTATACCACCAATTTCACGAAAAGAATCTTCAATATTTCGTAAAAGTAATCGCCAATTTTCATCTTGCTAGGTTAGAGAGCAAACATATTGTGTCCATTTGTATCAGTTGAGTTTTTGCTCCAAAATTTCACAAAATCCCAAAATGCACGTTTTTCGAAATTATAGAAAATAGTTTCGGCAATTTTGTGCATAATTCACGTAAAATCCCAACTACATCGTCTATCATCCCCATTAAATTACGCGGAAACATCCAAAGTTTCAGAGCATTCGCATAAGAATTGACGATTCTGGGAGAAAAGATAAAGAGAAAAATAACATTAGGCCTTGGCGGGAATCGAACCCACATCTTCGGTTTACTAGTCCGATGTGTTAACCTGTTAGCCACTACACTACAAGGACCAACCACGCTAAAAACGCAGCTGAACAATGTATGCGTTTCCAGCGTGGTTGGTCCTTGTAGTGTAGTGGTTAATACATCGGACTAGTAAACCGAAGATGTGGGTTCGATTCCCGCCAAGGCCTAATGTTATTTTTCTCTTTATCCTTTCTATATATAAACACGGAACGCATTCACTTTACTTTCGATTCTGGGAGAATTTAACGATGCGCCTTATAAACCTGCTATGAATTTCTATCAAGCCACCTTAAGAACACCCTTATAGGCTTACATCATCAAAGTTGACCTTATACTAACTGGTTCCTATGAGTCCCGAAACCAGTTTTCAGTGAGGTAGGGTATCCCGTTCTCATAATAAGAGAGTAGTAGTTGTAAGTTAGTTGAGAAGAGGAGCGGGAACTCGATATACGACTCACACGAGCTAGTCCAGGGTCACCTTTTGTCAGAACTGCTCTGCCTTCTAACAGTAAACAGTATTCATATAACCACTAAGCTCTTGTTTGTTAGTAAGCAATTATTGGACGAGGCTGAACAAAATATTGTGATTTGTTAGTGGCGAGCGGGCAATTATTTGCCGATGCCGA
>WUAP02196106.1:0-21530 GCA_015163945.2 Stichodactyla helianthus | reverse complement strand
AAATAAAATTCAAAAACTAGTTGCAAAATATGTTTATGAATGCTTTCAGAAACGAAAAATGAATGTAAATAAAACTTGGCATTTATTTAAATATAGTAAATCTAAACGGTGGCTGCTACATATATTAGTATATCAATATACATTATCTTATGTGTGTGCATTATTTGTTATTTATTTGGATAAAGTACTGATGTACATTTTGTATAAAGTACCAAATAAAACATTGTCATTGTCATTGTCATATAAAGGGGGAGTCAGTATCAATTGTGGTGTCTATAAAGGAGGGTCAGTATAAATTGTGGTGTCTGTAAAGGGGGGGCAGTAAAAATTGAGCACTACATTTGTCATTAACACCAGCTCCTAACCCTCCCTGTAAATAATAACCGGTCCTTAAATGCGTTTATATCTGTCGTTTTGTGCATAAGAGCTTCTGCGCAAAACTTTTACACGCACTTATAGATAAACACAGCTTGAAAAACCTACTGAAAATAAGTGTGCTAGGGGTGGTTTATAAAAGAGCTCCACACACATTCTTTAGCAACTCCTGACCTTTTCTTTAGTAAAAACTAATACAGCTTTCTATAGGGAGGATACTGTGGGGACTCACATATATAAGGGAATGGGACTTTATTTCTTAGCAACCATGCATTCTAAAAGTACCGGCTAATAGCGCATTTCCGGGTTAATGAAATCCAGTGTTGGTCACCCTGTCTATGAGCATGGGAGCGAGACAGGTGGACAACTTCGGTTTCTCGGATAGGCATTTCTATAGACCCTTCTAATAAATCCCTCAACTCTAGGTTTTCCGCACTCGACGTCAAATTTATTCTTTCAATTGCATTCACATTGTACAAAATTCCAAAGAATATATTTGACGTCAAGTGCGGAATACAAAGAGTTGTGGGATTTATTAGAAGGGTCTATATAGCAGCCAGTTATTTGTTGAGAAAATTGTCATCTTTAGTTGATGATTAACTGGGATTTGTAAATATATTGTTGGAAAAGCTGTCCTGACCTCGAAATTTCACATAGGCGCCCTCGTATATCGCGAGAGGAATCAAAATAACAAAAAAGGCGAAAAATATCTTTCAAGAAACCGAAGCTACCCGAAATTGTCTCGCTCGCATGGTTATCCACAGGGTGACCAAAAACGTCAGGCTTCAGTCATACACGATTATAAATAGACCTTTTTCTCAAGGTTGCGCGCTCATCCAAAACCAAGAAACTTGTCGGGCCACGATAACAGAACAGGAGAATTTTCAATAATAATTCATAAAATTGATTATTCTCCTCTGTATATATGAAATTTGCTTCTTAATTTTACTGAATCTCTGTTTTTCAGTTTGTGTCCCGTCATTAAGTTTGGATGCGCACGCAACCATGAGAAAACGGTCACACACTGAAAGCGGTAAGCTATGTGAAAATACCTGGGCATGTAGCTATCTTTGGAATGAACAAAAAAATACTCTGAAATTCCGAAAAATTAACTTAAGATACTGCTTGTGCAAAACTAAGGAGAAAGTATGGGTCACTAGTTAGCCTACTCTTGAGCATTGTTCTTCGGTCTGGGACCTAAATGATTGAAGGTAAGACCGAAAGGGGTTATGGGTAAGTACTTTGTAAGGCCAATATTATATGCATAGGATATTGTTTATCATTGCAAATCTTGAACATTGCTTCGAATTCTCGAAGAAAGCAATATTCGAGAACTATAGCAATGCTCAACGCATATTTTGGGCCTCATGAATTATTTTTTTCAATTTGGTGTATAATATACAGTCAAACGCATTGATACGCTAGTAATGATACAAAGGAGGGCGGCATGAAGGGTTCGAAATAGATACGTTATGACAGCGTTCAGAACATGCTACGCAAACAAAACTGGAAATACTTAAGGCCCGTTTAGGCCCTATTCAGACGTCGACCTTTTACCGCGCCGCGTCGAATGCAACTTAATTAAATTTTAAACTGGAAGACGCCTTGGTGACCGTATTCGTGACCATTGTCGCGATATTGGTGCGAATGATAACACCAAGCCGGTTTCCCGCCACTTTAATTCCAGTAACCATAATATTAGTCACATGATTGTCTTTGGTGTTTGCTTAATTACTGGCTCTATTTCTCAATTCCCCTTATACCACTACTACCAGAATCCTTTTCGTTGGTCCCTTATTTCGTCCTAATAAACACCATTATGTTGTGACTCCCAAAGGAGTTGAAGCATTTGAATAAGAAAAAGAATTTGAAGAGGATTCTGGTAGTAGTGGTATCAAGATGCAATAAGGGGAATGATCAATTGTGATCGTAAGTCCAAAGAGATGCGCCTCATTCATTCAGTGGGTACTCAACAGCCCAATGGTATGAATGAGCGGTTTTCTTTCTCTTAAAGCTATTGGTTCTTTTCTCCTCTCACTTTCTGATTGGTTAATTAACTTTCCCGCTTCTATTTATACTAACTCTTGCCCTTACTTTACTCTTTTACTCCGACGAAGGGCGAAAACTCGAAACGTCAGTAAAGTTAAGTATATTTCTCTTTTTTGCATGGTGTTACAGATTTCCTTTTATTGATTATTGTTATTCAATTTAAATGAGATGATAATGAGTAGTATCTAAAGATTTGACTGCAATTTGCATTAGATTCGACGCGGCAAAAGTTCGACGTCTGAACTGGGACTAAACACAGGCGTTTTTTTCTGCGATTCACCTGTGATCAAAAACGAGATTACTAAACACTCTTTTTACCCAAGAACAGTGTCACTGTGGAACCGCCTGGCAACTTTTAAGTATGCTGTATCAGCTATATCTATTGATTTTTGTTTATTCATCATCATTTATATATTATTATTATTATTTATAGTTTATAGTTTAAAATTGAGCGTTTGAACTGAGTGGTAAATAAATAAATTTGCTATTCTATCGGCGATCGTTTTAGATTGTTAACACCCTAAATGATACCACAGGCAGCCCAGGATAAGGGGTTGTACGTTATGACTTTTACGGCGGCTTTACTTTACTTTACTTAACTTTTAGTTACTATTTCCTGTGAACTTTTCGCGTTTAAAGCAGAAAATATACTATTAGGGACTTATAAGTTTTATCAAATGTGGCACAGTTTAGGATCGCGATTTTCGTGTAGCATTTCCAATCCTACAAACGCTACAGCACTACAAACGCTACAGCACTTCAGTGCTAGAACGCTACAAACGCCACAACGCTACGAACTACAACGCTACAAACGCTACAACGCTGCAGTGCTACAAAAGCTACAACGACTAGAGCACTACAAACGCTAATGCATTACAAACGCTACAATTCTACAGCGCTACAAAAGCTACAACGCTACATACGCTACCACGCTACAGTGCTACAAACGCTACAGCGCTACCAACATTACAACGCTACAAGCGCTACAGTGCTACAAACGCTACAACGGCTACAGCACTACAAACGCTACAACGACACATTGCTACAAACGCTACAGCGCTACAAGGATACAACGCTACAACACTGCAACGCTACAAACGCTACAAACGCTACAAACGCTACAACTCTACAGCGCTACAGCGCTACAAACGCTATTACAATATCGAAATACAATGGCGAGTGCGATCATCAGCTACCTGTTTTATTTTCTAGTTTGCTTATATTCTATATACAAATTTAAAAGTGAATTACAAACCTTGGATTACAATTCTGTTTTCCGTCAGTGGATATTTTTTCATCGAGTGAACTTCACTGTCTTAGAGTTGAAATAGTTGTTGCCCTATTGAGGCTCTTACTTTTGTTATTGGGAGGAATTTTGTCTTTCTTGTGACACTGTGGCGGTATACTTGTTACAATGGACAACCATTCGATGATAATGAGAGGAGTTGAGGAGGATGACAGAGGAAGTGAAAATTAAAGAAGAAGAGTTGAAGACCAGGTGCAAGTAGAAACGAAAATAAAGATTTAAAGACCAGAGCCGAAGAAAGAATTAAATGTGTAAATCGAGAAAATGGAGAAAAGAACCAAAGAATTGGTAAGACAAGAGGAAGAGCTGAAAGGAAAAGTTGAGGAAATGGAAGTAGGAGAGAAGGAATTGAAGAAGAAAATGAAATCAGTATTACAGAAGGAACAGCTGTTAAAAGAGTTGGATAAACTGAGAAGGGATAAAGAACTTATAAAGATAACACTAAAAAAAAAAACAGTACCAATAATAATGATAATAAAACAAATTAAATAAGGTCCAACATTACATTCAAAGTTTGCTAAAAACTTTCACTATACTCATGTTTACATTCAAAGTGTTGTCGCAGAGTTTTAGCCTTTGTAGTGCTTTGGCGTTTGTAGCATTTGTAACGTTATAGCGTTTGTAGCGCTGTAGCATTTTAAGCACTTTAGCATTTGTAGCGTTCTGTTGTAGCTTTGTAGCATTGTAGCATTTGTAGCACTTTAACATTTGTAGTGTTGCAGCGTTTGTAAAGCTGGTGGTGTTTGAAGCGCTGTAGCAGTTGCAGCTCAGTTTGTAGTGTTTGTAGTGGTATAGCGTTTGTATTGCAAACAAGACATTGGACAGGATAAGACGATAAGGCTTAATGATAGAGTTGTAAATAATAAACAAATTACAGTGCATAAACAACTGGGGCCTTTATAGTATAGTTAGATATATAGAGTGAGATATACGCACAGAAACGAGGTTTGTATTGTTGTAGCGTGCTACAGGAAACACTACAGGAAAATCGCAATCCTAAACTGTGCCAGGTATAGTTTTAATTATTTTTTTGCAGATCATGAATCGAAAATAAATCCGCAATCCACATTCCTTTTGCCATTCCAATTTTTTCATCATCTACACCCATAATGCTCTTCGGTCTTCAGATGAGCAAGAAGAATATGGCGAAGTAATAGGTAAAGGTGTGAAATAGTGGACAAAGTGTCGTTTTATACTCGGTAAGAAGTCTCCTAAAGATTTATAAATCAGGTAAATCCGTGTATAACGTCAATATCTTACTAGCTAGGTACCATTTTAATATGTTTTTTCGTTTTTCGTTGAGTAAGAAAGCATTTTGGTGTCCACGTGTCGTCGTTCTGTAGACCAACTTTTGCTGAACTCTTCCCAGTAGATATTCATAATTTCATCTTTAGCATTGCTGACAGCTTCGCTTGGTGAGGATTTTTGCTTCTATATATCACTAAGTCCTCAAAAAACAAACATTTATTCTTAATATATTATTTTTCAGCATACTTATATATTTCTTTTTGCAGCAAAATCACGGAGACAAAGAGGCCATAGAAGATGTTTAAGTGTGATAATGGCAGAAAAATGAATTTAAGTAGTGAGTTATTCAAATTTATAACATTATGATATTTTATTATCCCCCACATTTTGAGGCTTGGTATTCAAAAACTATACGATATGTGAAAAATACTTCGAAAGTCGAAAGTTGATGCACCAGGAGGTTTTGATACAATACAAAAGAATCTGTGGAAGAATGAAGTTTTTTTTATCAATATCAGCCTGAACAGGAGAGTAATTACTCGGGTGAAAGCCAACTCTAGGTTTACCTTAGGGTATCATTGAAAAGCTCAATGACGATATGATATGTGTGAAAAATACTTCTAAAGTCGAAAGTCGTGTGCACCAGGAGGTTTTGATACGATACAAAAAATCTGTGGAGGAGTGAAATTTTTTTATCATTTCAGCCCGAACAGGAGAGTAATTAGTCGGGTGAAAGCCAACTCTAGGTTTACCTTAGGGTATCATTGAAAAGCTCAGTCTCATGCAATGGGCAACATGGCTGACACATAATGACTCCAGAGTACAGTTACAGTTCATGATATTTGTCTGACTTGTCTGGAAATCACACATCTATTACACATCCTATTTTTAGTTCATAGAACCGCTGTGCATGGCTAATGATTGACACCTACAGCAGTGCACATTGCTGGAGACCAACTTACGATCTTAGATTGTCTAGTTCAGTTAAATTTTTCACCCACAAGTAAATTTAATGTTATTTTGAAGATAGGTAATCTGTCAAATAGTTTGGATATTGAATCATAATGAAGAGACAGCTGATCACTGTCATGAAACAAACTGTTTCAAACTTCACACTGTGGTCATTTACCCTAGCCTGAACAGTTTTATGTTGATTATTGATACCATGCAAGCAGAGTCCCCTTTTACATCCTCCATGAAGAAGAGAAGGAACCCTGTAGTTTCTCATTGAGCATGCACAATGGTTGCTTAGAAACTAATAAATTTCCATGACATTCAGAAAGAAATATCATTTCCAGTTCCAGCAATTAGATCTAAGGTTACAAAAATACAGTTATACATGTAGTGCCCATATGAACCAGTTTGTTTGGAAGTAAAACTAGTTTGAATAGTCCTGAGTCTTGGGTGATGGTGACTTCAAAGAAACTACAGGGTTTTGGTGGAGTCTCTTTCCTTCTCTTGCTTGTGGAGGAGGTGAAAGGAGACTCTGCTTGCAGGGTAGAGTATTGAGTACACTATAAGAAGAATTAGAACTGTCCACATTTCCATGTTTCTGAATATTTTTGTATTGTGATAGTAGTGGGCGTGTGTGTGTGGAGGGGGATACCAACATTTAATTATAGTAACTTTTTAAATTCTTTGTATTAATTTAATGTTTGGCATAGCTTTTAATGCTTAGTCATTGGAGAGTTGCTGCATGATATTCATAAAGGTAAGTTATACTATAACATATATCAGATGCCTTAAATCCAATGTAGCTACAGGTAAAATACATGGTTGGTAAGTGAGTGAATAAAGCTGGATGCATCTATATATTAGAATAAATTTTAAGCTATCATTAGACTCAATTTAGGATAAATTTGTCCATTATAGGCAACAAAATATTCATCAACTGTAGTATAAATCCAAATGAAATGAACCATACATGTATCAAAGTTACAACATATTATTTGAAAGGACCATATTACAGAGACAACAGATATATTGAACTAGAGACTAATATATATTGAAGATTATTCTGTAAAGTCTATTGAATCAGATTGAAGGGATAACAGATTATTGAACTAGAGACTAATATATATTGAAGATTTTTCTGTAACTACTGAACCACATTGAAGGGACAACAGATGTATTAAACTAGAGACTAATATACATTAAAGATTATCTTGCAACTATTGAACTTGATTGAAGAGACAACAGATACTATATTGAATTAGACTAATATAAATTAAAGATTACCCTGTAACTATTGAACCAGTCACAACAGATATATTGAATTAGAGACTAATATTCGTTAAAGATTACCCTGTTTCTATTGGACCATGTTAAAGAGACAACAGATATATTGAACTACACACTAAGATATATTGAGGATTACCCTGTAACTACAGAACTAGATTGAAGAGATAACAGATACACCTATTTCAAAAATCATTGTCGTAGCCAAAGCAACAGTCAACACTCCAAGGCTGCAAAGGATTTTGGTACTTTTGTGGTTTGCAATTTTTAAAGTATATAAAGAATTCTAACTTCTTTGATAAGATTGTCTTAGTCTATCACAAACAACTACTTGCAGACATTTCTGTAAAAGAAATAATACTTATTTGTATAACTTGTCACAAGTAAAAAGAACTGTACAAAATGCCAAAAATATAACAATTAAATTTGTTTTTATATCTAATCTTTCGATTTCAGCAAATGCTAAAAGCAAATACATCATCTAGTTGGTAGATTTCAGAAGGTTAGGTGATTTAATAATCCAAACCTTCAAATAGTGACCTTTTTCTTTTGTTATCAGTAACCCTTTTAAGAATAAATTTGCAAGTACATTCAGTGATATAGTAACATAAAAATACATTCCTTACTGAAACAAAATGTCATGTCTACAGACTTTTTTCTTAAGGTTGCCTGCATCTAAACTTGATGGGCCACAAAACTAAGAAAGACAAAATTTAAATATTTACAAACAAATTTCTTTTTCAAATAGGAGAACAATTATTTTTGCAAATATTTGTTTCAGAATTTCCAAGAACTGTAATTTTTTCAAAATTAATTCATCTAGAGCATATTTTGGTTGCATGCATTTGTTATATATATTTTTGGCAAGCTGCAGTGTGTACTGTAGTTCAGGTGTTAAACCGAATATTTTGGAAAATACCAGTATTTCAAACAGGATTATGAGAAAAATTTGTTACATTACTGAGCTAACCACCTTAAATCAGAGTTTGTGCTAAAGATATTTTCCAGCTATTATTTGTAGTAGGTTTTCTTGTAAAAACTTTATTTGTTCTACTCAATGGCTGCAGTCATTCTCTGAAAGTTTTTTCCCATGGCCTTCTTTGGAAAGAGATAAAATTTTAAAGTTATTTAAACAATTATCAATGGAAATACATGCTATGTCCTGTCTACTTATATTTGGCAAAGAAGTAAATATCCAACAATTCAATCTTAGGTAAAATGATGATTTTTCTAGATATGATCTTGACAAATTCACAGTTAATGTAGTGCAATTTTCCTTTCTTCATAACAGATAAAAAAAGTTTTAGTTTTATTTTGTGTGTAGCAGAAAACTGTAAAGCCAAGAACAATAAGAGTCTTGCATGGTAGTATTGTGGTTGAAGGAAACAAGCAAATATAATATTGCAGTGAATAGAACATATGTCACATTAGTACAAGGCATAAATCATTTGAGTATGATTACACAGGTGATTATAAAAAATCAAATGCTGGTTTAATTGTGAACTTCAGATAATCACTTCCAGTTGTATATAGGATTATGTGCACAAAATAAAATTATATAAATTTAGAATTAAATTGTTACCGTATCTATTTTCTTTCAAACAATCACCTGTGTAATCATACTAAAACAATTATTCATCTCAGGAAAAGTGATTAATAGTGAATATTTATTACCTTAACTTTTTCTTGGTAAATATTTACCAATATTCACCTTTGGCAAATGCTTGTTAGATAAATGAATTGATTATAGTGATCATCTCATAAATCTAGGTCATGTAATAGACCCCTTGCATCATGCCAGAATGCAGTTCAATCTGGGGGACAAAACAATGGATTCTAGCTCTCAAGAGAGCAGAAGTCTTTTGTTTTGTCCCCCAGATTGAGCTGCTCTGATGGCATGCGCAAGGAATCTATATTCAACTTGTGTAGTATTATATATAGAGAGAGCAGTCTATGACTTGAAAAAGTTTTTATGTCTAAATAAATCTAGATTGATTATAAAGCATCCGATAACTGAATCAAAGTAAGAGAACAGAACGACATAAATAAAAATTTACCAGAATTTTCCAATTTCCAATTATGTGTGCTATATGCTAATCTATGCCTTAAAATCTAGGTTAGGTTTTTAATAATTCTATTTCTAATTTTTAAGGGTGAAAATCATTAATCATTTTATCTTTATTTATTTAACACAATATTTACACCAAATTGAAAAAAACGTCGGGTTCAAAAGGTTAAATCACCGAAGGTAAGACCGAGGAGGAGTCTGGGTAAATAGTTCATAAGGCCCATAATATGCATTGAGCATTGTTATAATTCTCGAATATTGCTTTCTTTGAGAATTTGAAGCAACTTTCAAGAGTTGCGATAATGAACAATATCCTATACATATAATATGGACCTTACTTAGTTGTTTACCCATAACCTCTTTTGGTCTTACCTTCGATGATTTAACCTTTTAAACCCAACAAAGTTTTTTCAATTTGGTGTATACAGGCATATCTAGTTTAGCAAAGCAAAAATTTAAATAGAGCCCTGTTCCAAGTTAAATTTAAAGAGTAAGAATTAATTAAAGTTGAATGAGAAAAAGATTGTAAGTGTAATTTTGGATGAAACACAGAAACATGAATCGGCAAGAATAGGTAACTGTTTTACTCTCATAATATTAAATTATTCAGAGTGCAAAGATAAAATCTTGTGAAAAAGCTATTGTCATTTCATTTCCTTTTAAATGTTGTTAAGGCAATTGTATCTTTACCTAACAAAGCATCTAATTAAATTACATAAATTTGGTATTATAATTATTTAAAATAGACAGTGTAATTAAATACTTTTTAAAATTAAATTAATTCCTGAAATTATGTTGTCATGAAAAAGAAAACATATAATTGCAATATGAAAACATTGAATACATTATATTTTAATGCTAAAATGTCCCATACCAAAGCTATTTCTCTAGATGACCATACTTGTGTACTCGTTCAAAACATTTGTGCAAATATTTACAATTTGTGGTGAATCAATCCTGGCTTTGCAGAGTTAAGAATAGAAAAATATACTTATTGGACATTACATAAGATGAGAGCAAGGCAGGAATGTCCATATCATCCCAATATGATGGACGTGATGCAACTCACCAATGAGCACTGTACAAGATGTGAAATCAAGCAGCAGTGAGGGAAACTTTGTTGTAATCATCCAAATATGATGCACTTGGCAAACCTCACTAATGAACACTGTACGAGATGAAGGATAAGACAGCAATATGTGAGCTTTCTTATAATCATCCAAATACAATGCAATCCATGGCACAATTCACTAAAGAAAACTATACAAGATATGGAATCGGGCAGCAATGTGGGAACTTTATTATAATCATCCAAATATGATGGACTTGATACAACTCACCAATGAACATTGTACAAGATATGGAATCAGGCAGCAATGTGGGAACTTTATCATAATCATCCAAATATGATGGACTCGACACAACTCACCAATGAACATTGTACAAGATATGGAATCAGGCAACAATGTGGGAACTTTATTATAATCATCCAAATATGATGGACTTGACACAACTCACCAATGAACATTGTACAAGATATGGAATCAGGCAGCAATGTGGGAACTTTATTATAATCATCCAAATATGATGGACTTGATTCAACTCACTAACTGTACAAGATAATCAGGCAGCAATGTGGGAACTTTATTATAATCATCCAAATATGATGGACTTGACACAACTCACCAATGAACATTGTACAAGATATGGAATCAGGCAGCAATGTGGGAACTTTATTATAATCATCCAAATATGAAGGACTTGACACAACTCACTATTTGTGCAGGATATGGAATCAGACAGCAATGTGGGAACTATAATATAATCATTCAAATATGTTGGGCCTTAATGCAACTCATTGATGAACACTTTACAAGATATGGATTCAGACGGCAATAATTGTATTAATATGATGGACTCCATGCTACTCATTAATGAGAATTGGTCTCGTATGTAAGTGTTGATGACACACCTGAACTTGGTTCTTCATGGAAAACAGACATCTACAGAAAAAATATTAAGACCAAAGTTTCAACCAATTTGCTCAAGTAATAATTCGATCTGCTGCCATTGTAATCAAGAAGTACAACCTTAATAAAGTAAGGAAAATTGACCAAAAGAATATTTATACATAAAGAACATCAAATGGAACACTTTTGGGATCAAATGGAAGCTCTTACATGGAAGCTCTTACATGGTAACATGACCATATAAGCAAATTGTAAATTGTACTTCATGAAATTATCAGTATGACCAATGAGACAAAAAAAGAAGAATTACAAGGGAGCTGCCAGACATTCATTACAGTACACCCACAATTCAAATAGACAAGGGAGCTGCCACAGCTCCATCTTCAGTACATCCACAATCCAAATGGGCAAGGAAGCTGCCACAGCTCCATCTTCAGTATATCCACAATCCAAATGGACAAGAAAGCTGTCACACCTTCATTTACATGACACCCACAATCCAAATAGACAAGGAAGCTGTCAGACCTTCATCTACAAGACACCCACAATCCAAATGGACTACATGGAGGAAGCTGCCAGCACTTCATTCACACTGCACTCACAATCTAAATAGACAAGGAAGCTGTCAGAGCTCCATCTTCAGTACATTCACAATCCAATAGACTAGGAAGCTGTCAGACCTTCATCTGCAGTACACCCCCAGTCCAAATAGACAAGAAAGCTGTCAGACCTTCATCTGCAGTACACCCCCAGTCCAAATAAACAAGGGTGTTGTCAGAGCTCTATCTTCTGTATGTCCACAATCCCAATAAACAAGGAAGCTGTCAGACCTTCATCTATACGACACCCACAATCCAAATAGACAAGAAAGCTGTCAGACCTTCATCTATGGGACACCCACAATCCCAATAGACAAGGAAGCTGCCACAGCTCCATCTTCAGTACATCCACAATCCAAATGGACAAGGAAGCTGTCAGACCTTCATCTACATGACACCCACAGTCCAAATAGACAAGGAAGCTGTCCAACATCTACAGGACACCCAGAATCCAAATGGACTAGGAAGCTGCTAGCCCTTCATTCACATTACATTCACAATCCAAATAGACAAGGAAGCTGTCAGACCTTCATCTGCAGTACACCCACAATCCAAATTAACAAGGAAGCTGTCAGAGCTCCATCTTCAGTATGTCCACAATCCAAATGGAAAAGGAAGCTGCCAGCCCTTCATGCAAACTACTTTTGCAATCCACATGGACAAGGAAAGTTTTGTTACCTTTATCTTCAGTACATTAGCAGTCCACACAAACAAGGAAGCTGTCAGACCTTCATCTATGGGACACCAACAATCCGAATAGAAAAGGAAGTTGCCAGAACTCCATCTTTGGTATGTTCACAATCCAAATGGAGAAGGAAGCTGCAAGCCCTTCATTCACACTACATTCAGAATTCACATGGACAAGGAAAGCTGTCAACACTACATCCAGGTTTCCCATGGACAAGGAAGCTGCCAGAGCAGCTTTCAATCACTTTTGAAATTAAGAATCACCTAAACAATTACTGCCAGTAACAACCTTGGGTTTTAGGGATCAACACAAGCTAGGGTAACCAACCCCTGGGGAGTGCCCTATTACTTAAATGATTGCTGCTGGTAGAATTGTTGACTACTGTTGATATACATGTAACAAAAATTACATAGAAAACTCACAGTTAAAAAAGGAAAGAGTGAAGAAACCAATGTACATTTTACAGAAAAAGAGAAGATATTGATACTGATGTCATCAGTGCCTCCATGGTTGCATGTTAAGAGTTCTTCATAGTACAAAGAATGTAAGAATGTGATCTACACACTGCCAATACAACACCTAGAGATGTTGAAGTAAACTAAAAAAGGCATTCCTTAAAGTACTCTTGTGTTTGTAGTATGGTCATTCTAGCCTATTTTGTCTACCCCCATATAAATATTTAAAATGTTATAAGTTATATATCTCTACTATTTATCATAAGATGCATTCACTGGCTGTGGTCTTGACGTCCCTATTTTTTATTAACTAAAGACATATAGACATATACCACTAAATAATTCCTAAATTTATTTACATAGAATAAGAAAAAGTTTTCTCCGAGACCTGGATATGTTTTTTGAAGTTTTGCTATTATTACACTACTTGATTTATTTCACATTTTCCACTGTCTTAGGGAATAATTTTGCTCTATTCATTAAGACATTGATTTGGAAGTTGTGCATTCTTAGACAAATCCTGATTTAATGCACATAAAATGGCAATGGTTTTATTTTGCAACTTTGAAGGATTTTCTCAGGATTTTCAAATTGAATTTAAAAGAACCACTTGTATGTATGATATTTTTATGCAACATTTCACACAAGAAACATTTCACTGTCAACAGTGTCCACAAAGTCAATTATATGTAATTTTTTCTCTACGTTCGAGAGTTCTGCAGGCTTGAGGAACATCATAGTCATGATCAACAGAAGGGTTTACATTGCTGCAGCTTTTGTTTCTGTTGAGCCTTCACAAATTTTCCCAGCTGTATCCATTTTGATTCTAATCAATTTGCTGCTAATCAAATTTGCTTTGAGCGCAAATTTACACAGAATATACTCAACTTTGGAATTTTATTTGAGTACCTTAGAAGGCTTCAATCACGTTGGCGCTGGGACAGTGTATTGCAAATACACGCTCAAGTTTAACCCACAGAAGTTAGAAAAATGTTTATTGACAGGTTTTTCTTTAGGAGCACTAAACATTTTTTATAAATTTTGATGAAATTCAGCTCAATTTCATGTCTACATGGATGTATGCTGACAGAGATCCAAAGCACTTACTGATGTGAAACTATGCACACAAGTAGTCTGATGTACAGTAAGAAGAAGATTTGGACAGTCAAGGAGTTGTCAGGCTGTTTTCTTTTTAAAAATGTTGAATCAAAAACAAGAAATTGTGAATTTGGGGTTAAAAAATTGCACCTCAACTAATTTGAAATCTGCTTATATGAATTTCTCCAAACTTCATATGCCTCTAGGGAAATTCCTAAAAATATAAGTGCCTTGTATGTTGTTTTAAAAGTTTAGTTCGAAGAATGCGTAAAATTGCTGCTAATCAAAAACAGTGATGTCGTCGTTTTGTTGCTATGGTAAACAAAACACTTACCATTAAAAACGTCAATCTTTATGTAGTGAGTGGGTGAAATTTCAAAACTGTGGGTGCTTCCATAAGAACTACAGCCATTTTAAAGTTGACCAGTCAAGCACTAGAAAAACTTTAGGATGCCTCCTTAACATAAATGTGCATTTTTATTACTGATTTTGATTATATTTATATTTGCTGTAGATGTGCAACTTGTTCTCAATGTTGTTATTTACAAGCAAAATAAACTTGGAGTGAAACTGGTCAGTTGTATAGTCTCTTGTGCAGGCCCTATCACTGTTGCTCAGCCCCATGGTTTGCTTTGCCATTGCTTTGCTATTAGCAGCTTATGTTTTCATTTCATATTCTAGATGCCTACAGCTTTTAAGTGACACTTTAATGAACTACCTACGAAGAGAGTAGTCATGATGGTAACTGCATACCTGAGATTCTACAACCTCAGCTTTGTTGGTTTCTTGCTTTGTCATTAATTCTGTACCATTAATTCATAACTAAAACTTCCATAATAAATGTTTTATCATATGAATTAAAATTCAAGCAGACTGAACTGTAACAATATCCAACCTCAGAAATAAAAAGTAGATTGCAAGCTGAATATTGAGCTTTTCATTTTCTTCTTGATCATTTCTGTAGAGAGCTGCTTACTCAATTTCTTAAGCAAGTGAATGGAAGGAAAAGCAGCATTAATAAAGTATTTTTTCTGATGCCTATAACGTTGTTGTGATTGGCACAGATGTCCTAAATTGAAAGTTAAGATATATAATTAAAAATAGGAAATTATGCTTCCAGAGTTCTAAAATTTTTGATCAGGAAATGTGCTAAATATCTCAGCTTGTAGGAAAGAAAATTTAGATTAAATTGTTTAGTGAAGCACCTCTTGCTCAATACTGTAAAGAATTGATTTAGGGGCTCTCTGGATGTTGTACAGCCCTCCAGATGATTATAATTATGCTTATTTACATAAATATCCACAGTTGTTTTCTTTGACATTATGATCCTTGAAGAAAGCTGAGTGGTCTGGAAATAACACCTTAACATTCAATATTTTTTGTGGTATACATTCATTTAAAAAATGACAGATTGAAGCTAAATAACTTTTACTTTTGGTGTATATGTACCACATTACAGTGCACATTATAAAACTAATTAATTGTGGTATAATTAGTTCAATAGAACACAATCTTTATATTTTTTATGGTTATTTTATATCCTTAATTGGTATCTCAGAACATAATTTATTGTCAGAAATATTTAAAAAATTAATCTTTTTCTGCCATGTGAATGTGCAAACTTAAAGCAATTGAATAATCTAAATATTAAACCATTAACAATTTATCAAGTTATTACATAACAAGCTAGGAAAATAATTAAATAGATATTTTTTTAGTACTTACTGTGATTCTAGTTGTTCTGAAAACTCAGACAGTTTTGAAAAATGTTGTGAAATTGGGTTTTTGCTGCCACCAATCAAAAAATAATTAATGGGTATCTTTTATATTTTTGATTGGTGGCAGGTGAAAAACAAAATTACAATGGGCAGCTCAAAACCTACTGAATTTGCAGTAAAGTAAATATTGAGAATTGCAGTAAAGTAAATCAAGCCTTGTACCGTTGTGCCTTGTTCACGTTTATATTCAGTCAAGTAAATGTGATTAATTTTTCATGAATTTTATTTTATTATTTAAAGATTTTTCTTGTCTTGGCTTGCATTTTTTGCTATCATAGTGATTGGAAAACTACTGTTTTTTAATGAAAAAAAAATTTACAATCTTCAGATAAGGAAAATTTCATCATGTATAACTGTGATTATTAAGTCTTGATCTTGGGAATATCAGTCATGATAGTACATGTCACTGAAAAACGTGTAGACATTTTGAAGAAGAGTAACTTTAAAAACCAGACTTAATTAAACCAGCAATAAGAAATTATCATGCTTCAATGTTGCTGACATCATTATCAAGTAACGAACAGTTTAAGCTCAAATATTTTAAACTTGAATGATGAAACTCTAGGGAGAACTAGGTTTTTATCTTTTTTTGAGACTAGTTAAGCTAATTCAGTTAGCAAAGCATTAGCATTTTAGTTTCTAGTTAAAAAAAGCATCAATTACAGTAGTTTCTTGTTGTTGTGTAATCTATTAAGAAACACTCTGATTGTCAAATTAAGGATTCTACGAGCCATAAAACATGTACATGTACCACTCACAATACCTGTTCAAATGTTCCACAAATTTAGTGTATTACAAAATCCTGGCTTATTATATTTCAAGGAGGCTTAAAATGGTTTATGCACTAACAAAAATGGCCTAGAAAAACTTTATCTGGCTCATGTATGACAGGAAGTACACCCAAAAGACCAAAGACCATAAAGTAAAGATTAGAATGAAATTAAAAGCATTTAGCATTTTAGTTTCTAGTTAAAAAAAGCATCAATTACAGTAGTTTCTTGTTGTTGTGTAATCTATTAAGAAACACTCTGATTGTCAAATTAAGGATTCTACGAGCCATAAAACATGTACATGTACCACTCACAATACCTGTTCAAATGTTCCACAAATTTAGTGTATTACAAAATCCTGGCTTATTATATTTCAAGGAGGCTTAAAATGGTTTATGCACTAACAAAAATGGCCTAGAAAAACTTTATCTGGCTCATGTATGACAGGAAGTACACCCAAAAGACCAAAGACCATAAAGTAAAGATTAGAATGAAATTAAAAATATGACATGAGACATTGCTATGACAACGATAGAATGCTTCAAATGTGCACAAAGGTTTTCATTCAAAAAATCGTTTACCAATCTTTGATTTGAACTAATCTTTGATTTGAAAGAAAAAGAAAAAATTCTGTGAGAGGAAATTCATAAAATATATGAAGTTTATTGTTTAATGTTCCCTCTTACAAAATTTAAAATTTTTTATTAGCACCCTAAAATTAAAACCACATGCAAATTTTAAAGAAATTTTACCAACCAAGTTATTTTAATTCAAACAGATTTCTGGAGACAACTTTGGTTTTGCAAAAAAGCAGTTGATAGATAAGATAAGCTTGAACACCATATTTGGTTTTGCAAGTTCAAATTATTTTGTCCACATCAGTAATAGCGTGTGCACGAAAACCTTTTGGAGCCTCCTTAATTCTATTTGTTATACAAATAATTACAAGCTACTGTAACTATTATGAGTTCAAGCTTCAGCTTGCAGACATTTTCAACATTGTTGTAATATGATGATACATAGATCATACAGACTATTGTGCATTTTGTAAACTGTCAAACCATGAGGATGTTGTTGTCTTTTTTCTTTATTGGTTTTGGTTTTGGTTTGTTTGTTTATTGTTGTTGTTTTAATATTCATGCATTTGATTTTTCTTAAAAACCCTTGCAATTACTGTAAGCTAGTAGTTGTGTTGTTCAAAAATATTCCTTTTCAATATTCAATATTAATTATAAGTACTGTGATTCTCAATATTCTGCAAACTCATACTGGTAGTTCTATGGTGAGCTGCTCATTGTAATTTGGTTTTCACTGCTGTCAATCAAGAAATAAAAGCTACCAACTGATTATTTTTGATTGACAGCAGAAAAAAATCAATTTCACTACAAGCCCTTGAAATGTATGAGTTTGCAGAATATTGAGAATCGCAGTAAATATACTTTGTTGTTAATAAATTTTTCAGTTTAGTAGTTGTCTTACTGTAGTTTATGAAGCTACAGTGATTAACTTTTTGTTTTTGTAATACCACATTTGTCTGTCAGTCTGTTCATCAGTTAACAGGGTAGTCTATCAGTCCATTCTATTGATGATATACTAGTATACATGCCTTGATTCAGTAGTTGTCTGTCTGTCTGTTCATCAGTTAACAGGGTAGTCTATCAGTCCATTCTATTGATGATATACCAGTATACATGTCTTGGTTGAGTAGTTGTCTGTCTGTCTGTTCATCAGTTAACAGGGTAGTCTATCAGTCCATTATTGATGATATACCAGTATGCATGTCTTGGTTCAGTAGTTGTCTGTCTGTCTGTTCATCAGTTAACAGGGTAGTCTATCAGTCCATTATTGATGATATACTAGTATACCTCTTGGTTCAGTACCCATACATGTAGTTGTCAGTTCATCATAACAGGGTAATCTATCAGTCCATTCTATTGATGATTTTCCAGAATATGTCTTAGTTTTTCACTTCTCTATATTGAACTTGTCTGTCTGTCTGTCTGTCTGACAGGCAGCTTAGGAGTTATAAGAAAAATAATAACATGGTTTATTAGACACAGTTTGGCAAAATTAAACCAGCTTTATTTCCAACATGATATATCCAAACAGTTTTAACATAAAGAGAATGACATGGCTTTATTATACATGTTACACTGGTATTGTGTTATAGTGTCTTTAAATAACCTAAGCAGAGTTGACAATAGTGTGATGTATGATAAATATTGCATTATTACCAATATACATGGCCAAACAGTAAACTGCCCTCTTGTAAACACGTGCTCAGTGGGCTGCAAATGACTCGAGGGGCTGATAATGGCATTATCGGCCCTACTGCTGATTGGTTTTTGGTTCATCATCCGATGGATTTTAGCCAATTAGAGTTTGGCCTTGTTTATTGATAATAATGATAATAAAATGACTTTTGTCAAGAATATTGTTTATTTGTGCCCATGTAGTGTAACTTGCTGCACTCAGGCTGCAAATAACACTACGTGGGCACAATTAAACAATATTTCCTCCAAAAATCATTTTATTGTCCTATTAATTTGAGATTGCACTGATTAAATGTCTTAAACATTTTCAAGGTAAGTTCTTCATTAGTTGTTCATTGTCTTTGATTGTCAAACTAAGGTGATCAGTGCTATACTTGCAATTCATCTTCATATATCAAGTTTGTACAATCAAGTAAGTGTAAACATACTCATCATTAGTGATCAAATCACTATGGTACCAAAAGAGATGCCAGAAATGAGAGCTATTATTATGGTAAAAGTACATTACACTTCTATAAAATTGACAAACAATATATGATTTAGGATCTGTGGAAATGTGGACAAATTGTTTCAAATTAAGTGGGAATTTGACAATAAATTTTTTGTTGTCTTCTCACAATCTTTGTTGTCTTCTCACAATCAAATGTTATTACATTTGGAAATATTATGTGCCTTCCCACTGAGTGAGGGCTATTCTGTAGGTTTTTTTAGGTGCACAAACAAGGCCAAAGGAAAAAAGTCTTAAAAACTGATCATAGTGTGTCTAACCAAGAATAGGACTAGTTCAAGTTTTCATACATTCGTTTTTGTTTACCATTTTAACTTTTTTCTTACTTTTGTCCACATCTTGATAAATGCCGTTTAATCTTCCATCTCCTTATTACACTTCTCCTTCCCCTCACCACCCTCTGACCTCATTGCAGTCATTGCAAGTGGCAAAATTCAAAAAACTTATGGCAAGCTCAGCTGCGAAGGTACATTATCATTTATACATTTACTCTCCTGTTCAAGTATAAATCTCAGCATTATTTATCAATAATACAAAATATGCTTTCAATTTTTCCAAATATACCAGCCTCAAACCAATGGCCCACAATAATGTTATATGTATCAAGGAAATAAAAGGTTTGAAACTTGGGGGGAGGGCTTGTACTTCACATCACATAATAACATTTTTGCTGTTGCTGCTTGTGAAATCTGTTTGAGGCATGCCCCAAGGGAAGCATGGGTCGCATAGTGGATAGATTGCTCCCCTCTCACCAATGCGACCTGGGTTTGATTCCTGCCAGGCTCTGTGTTGTATGTGAGTAGAGTTATTTGTTGGTTCTCTCCTGTGCTTCGAGGGTTTTTCTCCGGGTTCTCCGGTTTTCCTCCCTCCGTAAAAATCAATTTCCAAATTCCAATTCGATCTAGGAGATATTCTCTATAGGGCTAACTTCTAATATCTCCTTTCGCACTATGATGCGATCAATTTTCAATTATTATTATTATCTTATTATTGTAAACCCACATAATACGATTAGAAGCATGAAATGTATGAAGTTAAATCATCTGCTGCTATTCTTTTCTGTAAGGCACATCAAAACATTTCTTGGAGCAAATTCTTGTGCTTCATATAGAGGTTAAGACTGCCATTATAGTACTATTGAAAAGAAGAAACCCAATCCTTGTGATCATGGGAAGTTTTAAAATTAAAAGATAAAATTTTCCAACAAAAATGAATGATTATAGTTTGGATTTCTCCCTCAGCCTGTATTCAGTATTGCTTGCATGCCTCAAGTAGGTTAAGCACTGCAGACTTGCTATCAAACTATTCATGGCAAAATATATTATGCTGCTTTCTTTCTATACCTATAAAGCATTTTGTTTTGGCTAATTGACATCAAATTTGAAGGAAACTTTTCATGGATACAATAGTTTTTATGTGCAATTATATTTGTAGAAAGTAACTCTCCTATCGAGAATAAGAAACATTAAGTAAATTGTGAAAATAAGACTATTATTTTATTCAAGAATTGATATTTAGGCATCAGAAAAAGATAGAATGTGTGCAACATGTCATGCAGTTAGTTTTATATTATCATGAAAAAAATTGCCTTATAGCTTTATATTGTCTGCAAATTTACCATTGAAGAGATATGTTAAAAATCATTCCACTTGATAAGAAATATACTTTTTTTTATCTATGCAATCAAAATGGGATGAAATTGTCACTATCCTGTTTGTCCCCTAATTTTCATTTTAGATTTTTTTTTCTTTGAAATAAAATCCACACACCTTTTGTAATTTTTTGCTGTCTATTATTTTGTCATGAATATAGTTTGATAGCATTGAGCAAAAATGTTACCCACATACTGACAAACACAAAACACTTGGTTACTGTATCTGTTGTCCTTGATATAATATAAACTATACACACACAGTTAGATGTATGATTTAGACCCAGTTGTTATTGACCAACACCATCAGCCCTGGTTCCTTGCCACATGCTAAACAAACCAAGTACAATAAACAAAGCATCTGGAATCAGGGTATATCACTGAATGATAATTTCACAATATTTAAACCCAATGATTTTGAGCAATATGCCAGTTGTCAACAAACATTGTACATGT